>PVLC010024030.1:6253-25189 GCA_004027655.1 Graphiurus murinus
AAAAAAAAAAAAAAAAAAAAAAAAAAAAAAAAAAAAAAAAAAGAAGGAGCTACAGCTGGAGCCAGATCTGGTGGTGCACAGCTGTAATCCCAGTACTTGAGAGGCTGAGACAGGAGGATCGCAGGTTCACTGCCAGCCTCAGCTACTTAGTGAGGTCCTCTGCAACTTAGATCCTGTTTCCAAATAAAGGATAAAAAATAGGGCTGGGGGTGTAGCTTGGAGGTAGAGTGCCCCTGGATTCAATCCCCTGTGGAAAGGAAAGGAAGAGAAGAAGGAGAAGGAAGGAAGAAAGGAGTAAATACAAAATAAAAAGCGCTTGGGGTGTAGCTTGGAAGTAGAATTCCCCTGGGTTCAATCCTGAATACTGCCAAACAACAAGCATGAGTGTTTCTTTCCTGGGTGATGCAGTGTGTGGGCCGTGCATTCCCTCTTCTGATGGTGGGGCGGCTCCTTGTCACCCCATCCCAAGAGCTTGTGGAGTGCAACGTTGCTGCCCACCCTAGGGCGGCCAGCCCCGCACACACGCTCCTCTCAGCCTGTCTCCCTTCCTCCCTCAGATGGCAACAGCCTGTTCGACTCCATGGCCAGCGGGATGCGCCTGGTCGTCAGCTGCGTCTCCTCCTTCCTCATCCTCTCGCTGCTGCTCTTCATGGTGCACCGGCTGCGCCAGCGACGCCGGGAGCGCATCGAGTCCCTGATTGGAGCAAACTGTGAGTGGCCCGTGCACGCCCCAGGCCCCCTCCCCCGGGTGACCAGGAGGCCGTCTGGAGAGCGCCTCACCCGTCAGCTGCCATTCCTCAGCAGGTGGAGGGGACGGATGGACCGCACTGCGTCCTCCCACCCCAGTGCTCGGGTCTCTCCAGAGGGGGCGGGGAGCCTCACGTGATTTGCTGTATGTGGTGGACGGGTGGGCAGCCGGTCACAACGTGCCCCTCAGGGACAGCAGCTCAACCTGGGGCGGGGGGCTCATGAACCTGGCAGCTCTCCCCCGTGACGGGCTCTGCCTCCCCCTCCTCTCTCTCGGCCCAGTGCACCACTTCAACCTGGGCCGGCGGATCCCTGGCTTTGACTACGGCCCCGACGGGTTCGGCACGGGGCTCACGCCGCTGCATCTTTCTGACGATGGGGAAGGCGGGACTTTCCACTTCCACGACCCCCCGCCTCCCTACACGGCCTATAAGTACCCGGACATCGACCAGCCGGACGACCCTCCGCCGCCCTACGAGGCCTCCATCAACCCAGACAGCGTGTTCTACGACCCTGCAGGTGCGTGCCACCCGGGAGAGGAAGCGTGGAAGGAGCGGACAGCTGGGCCAAGACCACAGGCCTTCCAGCTCTGGGGACCTGGGGAGCCCTTCCTGTGGCCTTCTCTCTTTCTCATTGGTTTTCCCTGTAGCACCCTGCCCAGCTGGCCCTTGCTGTCGAGGCTTGGTCATGTGCCTGGCCTCCAGCGTATCTGCAGAGGCCTGGGACCCCTCCTTCCTCCCTCCCTTTCACGAGCACTGCTAGCTAGCTGAGCAGCCCTGGGGCCTCCTGTGACAGGATGGGAAGCCAGGCAGTGGTGCTCATGGCAGCGGGGCTGGCCCTGACCCAGACCTGGAGCCAGTCATGTGGCTATAAAGATACACGTGTGGCGGAGTGCGGTGTACACCTGTAATCCCAGCACTTGGGAGGCTAGGACAGGAGGATTGCAGGTTCGAGGCCAGCCTTAGCAATTTAGCAAGATGACCCCCCCTGTTTTTTTCGGTACTGGGGATGGAACCCAGGGGCATTCTACCACTGAGCTATACCCTCAGCCCTACTTTTTATTCTTTATTTATTTTTTGGTACTGTGGATTGAACATTGAGATATTCTGCCCCCAAGCTACACCCCCAGCCCTATTTTATTCTTTATTTCTGAAACGGTCTCACTCAGTAGCAGAGGGCTTCACCAAGTAGCTGAGGCTGGCCTCGAACCTGCAGTCCTCCTGCCTTAGCCTCCCAAGTACTGGGATTACAAGCGTGTGCCACCATACCTGGCTCTTAGCAAGACCCCATTTCAAAATAAATTTTTTTAAAAAGGGATGGGGGTATAACTCGGAAGGATAATGCCCTTAGGTTCAGCCTCCAGTACCATTTTAAAAAAAAAAAGAAAAGAAAAATGAAGCCGGGTGTGGTGGCACACGATTGTAATCCCAGCATTTGGGAGGCTGAGACTGGAGGATCCAGGTTCGAAGCCAGCCTCAGCTACCTAGTGAGGCACTCCGCAATTTTGTGAGACCCCCGTTTACAAATAAAGAATAGGGCTGGGGGTATAGCTTAGAGGTAGAATGCCCCTGGGTTCAATCCCCAGTACCCCAAAGAATAAAAAAATAGGGCTGGGGGTAGAGCTCGGAGGTAGAATGCCCCTGAGTTCAATCTCCAGTACTGGGGGAAAAAAAAATGTGGTGCACAGTTGTAATTCCAGTACTTGGGGACAGAAGATCCTCCAGACGGAAGGATTACAGATTCAAAGCCAGCCTTGGCAATTTAGCAAGGCTCTCAGGAACCAAGCGAGACCCTATTTCCAAATAAGAAATAAACTGGGTGTGGTGGCACATGCCTGTAATCCCAGTACTTGGGAGGCTGAGACTGGAAGAACACTAGTTTAAGGACAGCCTCAGCAAGTAGTGAGACTTTCATTAACCTAGTGAAACCTTGTTTCAAAATAAAAATAAAATACAGCTAAGCATGGTGGCACACACTTGTAATCCCAGTACTTAGGAGGCTGTGACAAGAGGATCCCGGTTCACGGCCAGCCTCACCTACTTAGTGAGGCCCTCCGCAACTTAGCGAGACCCTGTTTCAAAATAAAGAATAAGCCGGGTGTGGTGGCACACACTTATAATCCCAGCATTTGGGAGACTGAGATCGGAGGATCTGGGTTCGAGGCCAGCCTCAGCTATCTAGTGAGACACTCCGCAACTTAGTGAGACCCTGTTTCAAAATAAAAGAATAAAAAATAGGGTTGGGGGTGTAGCTCGGAGGTAGAATGCCCCTGAGTTCAATCCCCAGTACCGCAAAAAAAAAAAACAGTAGGTCTGGGGGTGTAGCTCGGAGGTAGAACGCCCCTGAGTTCAATCCCCAGTACCGCGGAAAAAAAGAAAAAGCTGCTTTCTCAGGCCCAGGCGCCACCCCCTGGCGCTGCCCTCCAGCTGCAGCCGCGTCCCTCGCGCTCGCGCTTCTGTCCGTTTGGCCGGTCCCCCCAGGTCACTCTCGGCTCCTTCTGAGTCCAGGTGCCCCCTGTTCCAGTGCCTGTCCCGCGGCTCCTCCCCACACATGGGCAGTGCCCTGCACACGTGCACACGTGCACACCGACGGCCCATGGGCTCTGCTCGCCCCCAGCAGTCTGAGGAGAGTTCAGGGCCCGGTCCCCAGTCTTCATGGCCCTGCCAGGTCCTCATTTGCCCCTGATGCCCGCTGTCTCCTGCAGATGACGACGCCTTTGAGCCCGCGGAGCCCAGCCCGCCCACCCCCGGGGACAGCGGCAGGGGAGGCGCGGTGCCCCGCCCCCTGGAGCAGCCTCTGCCCCCTGCAGGGGCCCCCCTGGCACACCTGGAGGACTCTGCCGACAGCAGCAGCGCCCTGCTGGCGCCCCCAGACCCCGCGCAGAGCGGGGGTGCCCTGGCTGCAGACACAGCGCCAGGGGGCGGCCGCCACAGCCGAGGCTCCCTCAACACGGTGGTGTAGACAGCTCCTCTGTGGCGCCTGTTTGCTGTCGAGAAGACACTGGTCCCTGTGGGAGACTCGCAGGGACCCTGCCCCGCCGCGCATACCCACCCGCGGGCCTGCGCGTACATAGACCACAGCCAGCCTCCCTCCGTGGGGAGGGGCTCCACAGACGTGATGCTCTGGGTCACTGTCTCTTTAAATGACAGAAGGATGACAAAAATGTGTTCAGATGACATGTTTCAGAGGTAGGGGACCTAAGGCGCTGGGTTGTGCTCCAGCCAGACACCCTGGGCGGCACGCTTGCTGCCGCCACCATTGCCAGCCAGCCACCCAGCCACCCAGCCCGGGCGGTGGAGTGGGCGGGGGCTGCCCCGGGGGCCTGCTGGACTGTCAGTGGTCACCTTCCAGGAGGGCGGCATGGGGGCAGCCTGGGGACACGTCCTCCGGGCCAGCCCTAAACAGGCTACTGAAGCCAGAGGTGCGGCCTCTCCCAGCAGCTCTGGCCGAGCCTGGGCCTGCCCTCCCTGCTCCGCGGCACCTCTGGGCTGCGGCTCTGCACCCGCCCGGGCCTGGCCTCCCCCACCTCACCCTGGCGTGTGCCTGCCCCGAGGCGGTTCTGCAGCGGAGTGGCCAACACAAACTTCCCGGCATGTCCAACTTTTGCAAGTCCACCTCTCGCCACATGGTGCCTGGTGGCCCTGTGCACGCGTGCCACCCCTCCTCGCAGTGCTGGGGCAGGGACTTCTGATGCTCGCTGGCCTGTCTGGGCCTTGGAGGTGAGCGGGTTCTGTGCGATTTTCAGCACATCTGTATCTTTTCTACGTCGAACGTCTGGATCTTTTGTGTGCGTGTGTGTCTGTCCGTGTGTCCGTCTGGCCAGATGTTTGCAGGTGGTGGCTCGCAGGTCTCGGGGCAGGGATGGCCATTTCCTTTGGGGCTGCTAGAGAAGGAATCTGTCTGAGTGGCTGGGCCCACTGAGGACCAGGGAGGACATCCGGGAGGTGTGGCCCAGGCGTGCGGCCCTGTGCAGTGGTGCTGCATGGCCCAGCCCGGCCAGGCATGCCGCTGGAGCGTACACTGGCTGGAAGCCTGTTTTCCTCCTATGGAGAGGAACCTCCAGCCGCTTGTGTCTTGTGACCCTGTTGCGCACTGGCTGACTGGGTGTTTTCACCAGGTGGCCTGGCCCTGGCCTGGCCCATGGGGGCTAGCGCTCGAGGGCCTGCTCCCCTGCCAAAGGGCTGCTGCCTCCCTGGAGCAGCCCAGCCCAAGGGACCTGGCTCAGAGGGTCCCTGCCCGGCCTCGGAACCAGGCGCACGGGACAGCGGTGCAGAGTGTAGGGCTGGGAGCCTCTGGGAACCAAAGGGCCGTTGGGCGGCACCGAGGAAGCAGGTGGGCCATGGGCGGCTCGCCCGGGACTGGCTGCTGCCCATGGCGGCCTGCTGGCTCCGTCCCTGGAGGACCAGGCCGGCTCCTGGGTGGGGCCTGCCCTCCCGGGCTGTCAGCTGGCCTGCGTGCAGGGCTCTGGGCACCGAGCCAGGGTCCGCCCATCCACCCTCTGCTGTCCTGTGTGCACTGTGCAAGACCTGGTTGGACTTCATTCTAGAAGAATCCTGAGGCCATCCCTTGCTGGGACGTGGGTTCCTGAGAGACTGGCCCCAGAGGGACAGGCCGGGCTCCTGGGCAGGCCCTTCCCCAGGACCGCCTGGCCACTGCCTTTGAGAGACTCTGCCCTGCTGTGGAGGTGGGTGTGATACTGTACATTGTCTCGATGCCTGTTTTTATGTCTTCCTCACTAAGGGTTTTAGTTCGGGTGTACTTTTGGTCGGGTGACACTAATCCTTTTATTAAGATGCTGTGAGAATCATTTCATCCAAATGCCAAATAAACTCGTGTTCTGAAGAAGCGCGCCAGTCCTCAGTGTGACCCGCCCCCAGGACTGTGGTCCAGGCCAGGAGGCCCCCGGCTCGTGCTCCAACAGGACTCTTCTGGGGTTTGCAGCCCTCGTGGGTGTCCAGCAGACCCGCTGGCACCCTGTGGCTGAGGGCGGGGGTCCTGTGCCCTGCCGCGGCCCTCATGCACCTGGACTCTGCCGCCCTGGGTGTCCGCCCCTGCTTTGGGGAGCGCAGGAGACTCACGGTCTGTAGACATGGCAGGGCTGCCTTGTATCCGGTGTGACCAGGCAGGGCCCCCGACCACAGGGGCAGTGTCAGCTGCACCAGGCATGGCAGGGCTTGGGACGTGGCCCCGACTCCTGCTCCCCGAGGCTCCCCTGGTCCTCCTCCCACTGCAGGCCACAGCTCCTTCATGCAGCCAGACTACATGGTGGTCTTTTTATTTTTGTTTATTTTTGTGGTACTGGGGATTGAACTCGGGCGCATTCTACCTCCGAGCTACACCCCCAGCCCTATTTTTTATTCTTTATTTGAAACAGGGTCTCACTAAGTTGCTGAGGCTGGCTGTGAGCCTGGATCCTCCGGTCTCAGCCTCCCAAATACTGGGATTACAAGTGTTCGTCACCACTCCCGGCTATCCGGCTTCTTTTTTTATTGTTGTTTGTTTATTTTTGGTGATACTGGGGATTAAACTCACAAGTGTTCTACCTCTGAGCTACACCTCTAGCCAGATTTTGTTTATTTTGGAACAGGGTATCTAGAAGGATCACAGGTTTGAGGACAGCCCCAGCAAGTAGTGAGACTCATCAACTTAGCAAGACCCTGTTTCAAAATAAAAATAAATTAGGGCTGGGGGTGTAGCTCAGAGGTAGAATGCCCCTGGGCTCAAAACCCAGTACTACAAAACAGGTAAGAAAGAAAAAGAAACGAGAGAGGAAGGGAGCTGGGTGTGGTGGTGCATGCTTGTTATCCCACTACTTGGAAGGCTGAGACCAGAGGATCGAAAGTTATGGCCAGCCTCAGCTTCGTGAGGCCATCTGCAACTTTGTGAGACCCTATTTCACAATAAACAATAAAAAATGGGGCTGGTGGCCGGGCGTGGTGGCGCACGCTTGTAATCCCAGCATTCGGGAGGCTGAGACCGGAGGATCCGGGTTCTCGGCCAGCCTCAGCTACCTAAGTGAGGCACTCCGCAACTTAGTGAGACCCGGTTTCAAAATAAAGAATAAAAAAATAGGACTGGGGGTATAGCTCGGAGGTAGAATGCCCCTGAGTTCAATCCCCAGTACCGCAAAAAAAAAAAAAAAAAAAAAAAAAAAAATGGGGCTGGTGTATAGCTCAGAGGTAGAATGACTTTGCATTCAATCCCCAGTGCTGAAAAGAGAAAGGGAGGGAAGGAAAGAGAAAAGAGAAGAAAGAAGGTCTCACTAAATTACTGACACTGGTCTTGAACCTGCAATCCCTGTGTCTCAGCCTCCCAAGCACTGGAACTACAAGCATTCATCACCATGCCCAACCAGACCCCCTGATTTTCTGAAGTAACCCTGGCTCTGCTGGGGGCTCTTCAACCTATTCTGAAGCCCAGGCAGGATGTCTCTAGGTCTCAGAGGGGAGGGGCCTGGCTACCCTGGGCTGGGATTTACCCCTGCCTCCTGAGTGATGGGTGTGGGGAAGGGCTCAGGTCCTGTCTCTGCAACTATTCACATCTGTAAAATGAGCTGGATTCTCCTTACCTTGCCAGGAAATCCTAAAATCTTTTTTTTTTTTTTTTTT
Source organism: Graphiurus murinus (assembly GCA_004027655.1). Lineage (NCBI taxonomy): Eukaryota > Metazoa > Chordata > Mammalia > Rodentia > Gliridae > Graphiurus > Graphiurus murinus. The sequence continues at coordinate 13,609 of PVLC010024030.1, forward strand.
TTTGTGGCACTGGGGATTGAGCCCAGGAGCATTCTACCTCCAAGCTACACCTCTAGCCCTATTTTATTTATTTATTTATTTATTTATTTATTTATTTATTTATTTATTTATTTATTTATTGCTGTACTGGGAATGGAACCTGGGGGCATTCTACCTCCGAGCTACACCCCCAGCCCTATTTTTTATTCTTTATTTTGAAACAGGGTCTCACTAAGTTGCAGAGTGCCTCACTAAGCAGCTGAGGCTGGCCGCGAACCTGGGTCCTCCGGTCTCAGCCTCCCAAATGCTGGGATTACAAGTGTTTGCCACTATGCCTGGCTTTTATTTTTATTTTGAAACAGGGTCTCACTAGGTTGATAAGAGTCTCACTACTTGCTGAGACTGTCCTTGAACCTGCAATCCTCCTGTCTCAGCCTCCCAAGTAGGTTTATAGGTATATGCTGCCACGCCTGGAGAAGATCTGAAGATCTGTTGCTAAGAATTGGGGCAAGCCGGGCGTGGTGGCACGTGCTTGTCATCCCAGCATTTGGGAGGCTGAGACCGGAGGATCCGGGTTCGTGGCCAGCTTCAGCTGCTTAGTAGGCCCTCTGCAACTTAGTGAGACCCTGTTTCAAAATAAAGAATAAAAAATAGGACTGGAGCTGTAACTCAGAGATAGAATGACCCCAGGTTCCATCCCCAGTACCGAAAAAAAAAAAAAAAAACTGGTGCAAGTCCTGGTGGGGCTTTGGTTGGGCGCCCTGCTGGAGCTCAGCTGGCAAGAAGGCGACTTCCAAGCCACGCGAGGTGGTGCACACCTGCAACGCCAGTGCTTAGGCTGAGACAGGAGCAACATGTTGAAGCCAGCCTCAGGAACTTAGCAAGACCCTAAGTTCCAAAGTTCCAAAATAAGAAAAAGGGCTGGGGGTGTACCTTGAGGTAAATGCCCTTGAGTGGCTCCCAGAGTTGGGGAGTGGGGCTCCGCAGAGAGGAGGGGGGGGCCTTGGAGCACTCCTGCCAAGGAGTGGAGGACTCCGACTATTTATTACTGAGCTTTCTCATCACCGTGACCGAAATACCCGACGAGGACAATTTAGAGAGCCAGGTGTCATGACGCACGCCTGTAACCCCAGTGCTTGGGAGCCTGAGACGGGACGAGCCCGGCTTCAAGGCCAGCTGCAGCGACTTAGCTAGACCCTGTCTCCAAATAAAAACAGAAACCGTAGAGGCGCAAAGGCTCACTTGGCTTCATGGTTTCAGGGGCTCCATCCATAGTCTGCAGTCCAACGTGTGGCTCCGAGGTGTGGCAGATCGGGAACACAGTCCCCAGTGCCACCCCTGGCACCTCCGGGCACCTTCCTGCATTTGGGGACGTTGCTTCCAACACAGGAGTTTTCAGGGGTCATTCCTAACCCAACCCATAGCTGACCATCTGTGGAAGCCAGGGCCAGGCTGCGGGACTCAGCCTGCTGTCTCCTGTTCCCCACAGCAGTCCTTTCGAGAGGGCCTGGGTGACGAAGCCGCCAGCCTCTCTCGGGCCCTGCATATGCAGGTGCAGATTCGAGGGCGCCCTTGCCATGAGGAATGCAGGACAGCTCCCGTCAGCACCACGGACAGCGCCTGGCCTGGTCCCTGCCCACTCCCTCCAGGCAGGGCAGGACCGATGGAGGAGGCTGAGGCTTCCCTGGCCTGGTCCCTGCCCGCTCCCTCCAGGATGGAGGAGGCTGAGGCTTCCCCGCACCCTTCCGGAGGAGAGTGCTTGCGAAGAGAGGCAGCGGTGGGAAGGAGACTTAGGTCTTGGGGCCCAGGCTGCGGCGAGGTGAGAGAGATCCTCTCACCCTTCCCTCCCTGCCCGACTTAAGGCACAGGGGCAGGGATTACAGGTGTCCCCACCTGGGAATTCGCTTCATCCTGGGGGCTTTGGCACACAGCTCCTGGTCCCAGCCCCCTCCTGCCCCGTCATTTGGGCAGGGTTATTAATAAGGCGCACACAAGACAAGCCACGCTGGAAATCTGAGACAGGAGGATCCTGACTCCGAGGCCAGGCTTGGTACCTTATGAGTGAGACTCAGTTTCACAATAAAATCAGTAAAGCTGGAGCCGGGCATGGTGGCACATGCCTGTAATCCCAGTATTTGGGAACCTGAGACCAGAGGGTCGCAGGCTTGAGACAAGGGATTGTAAGTGTGTGCCACCATGCCCAGCTGAGACCCTGTTTCAAAATAAAAGATAAAAAAGGCCGGGAAGGGGGCTAGGTAGCTCAGAGGTAGCGTATCCCTGGATTCCATCCCCACTACCAAAAGAAAAAAGAAAAAAAAAAAAAAAAAAGAATCGGGACCCTGGCAAAAGTATAAAAATCTCCACAAACAAGGCAGGAAGCCAAGACTCCCAGAGGTGCCAGGATCCTCCCTACAAACAGCTACCACTGGGGCCTCTGAGGACGAAGCATCAGGACACCCAGAAGTCAGGGTGTCCCCGAGGATTGGGGTGCCTGGAGAAGAGCCACATGGCACAGAGCTGGGACCAGTGCGCCCGCCCAGGAGGACCGGCCTCTCCCCTGGGAGAGCGTGTCTAGAGAGAGGCGTGTGCCAGGGCCTGCCTTCGAGGCACTGCGGCTGCACCCCCACCCCCGGGGGGGGGCAGGGCACAGGAGGGGAGCACGGCCCCGACAGGTAGCCCTGGGAGAGGGGTTGCGGAGAGGAGGGGGAGAGGGCCGCTGGGCGCCCTGTGGTCTGCACCTCCCCAGATCTTGGGGGAGACACCATGTCACCACCCCGATGGCCTGGCAGTGCCAGGAAGTATTGGAAGAGAGGGGAGGGCCAAAGAGGTCCACGTTCCTCCCCAGAAGGGGGGTCTTGGGCCGTGTGGAGGGGGCAAGGCTGGTCTTCGGGGTCTGTGGGTTCCTGAGGAGTGATTCAGGGAGCTGTAAGTTTTGTAGGATTTAGTGGATTCTGGGTGCACCCCACACAGTGGTGTGTACCTATAATCCTAGCACTTGGGAGGCTGATACAGGAAGATTGCAGGCCAGACTCAGTAACTCAGCCAGACCCTGGGTTTTGTGTGTGTGTGTGTGTGTGTGTGGTACTGGGGCTGGAACCTGGGGGCATTCTACCTCCAAGCTACAGCCCCAGCCCTTTTTTTTTTTTTAATTCTTTATTTTGAAACAGTCTCACTAAATTGTGGAGGGCCTCACTAAGCAGCTGGCCTTGAACCCAGATCCTCCAGTCTCAGCCTCCCAAATGCTGGGATTACAAGCGTGCGAGACACCCTTCCTACAATAAACAGTGCACAGAGCTGGGTGGGGCGGCACAGGCCTGTAATCCTGGTACTTGGGAGGCTGAGACTGGAAGATCAATCACAGGTTCACAGCCAGCCTCAGCAACTTAATGAGATGCTCAGCAACTTAGCGAGACCCTGTTTCCAAGTACAAAAATACAATAGGAGCCAGGTGTGGTGGCGCACGCTTGTAATCCCAGAACTTGAGACGCTGAGACAGGAGGATCTCAGGATGGCAGCCAGCCTTAGCTACTTAGTGAAGTCCTCTGCAACTTAGTGAGACCCTGTTTCAAAATAAATAAAAAAAAAATAGGGCTGGGGTGTAGCTCAGAGGTAGAATGCCCCTGGGTTCCATCCCCAGTACCGCAAAAATAAATAAATGAATACATTAAAAAAAATGGGTTCTGGGAGTATAGTTTGGAATTCCATCCCCAGTATCACAAAAAAGTTGTATTAACAATTCTTACTCAGTAATAGCTTTATTTATTTTATTTTTTGGTGGTACTGGAATTGAATACAGCACCTTGTCCATGCTAGACAGCTACATCGAGGCTTGTTTTAATTTTAAAACAAGGTCTTGCTTTGTTGCCCAGGCTGGCCTCAAGCTTGTGTTTTAAAAATAAACAATAAAAGCCGGGCGTGGTGGCGCACACTTGTAATCCCAGTACTTGGGAGGCTGAGACAGGAGGATTGCAGGTTCACAGCCAGCCTCAGCAACTTAGTGAGGCCCTCCGCAACTTAGCGAGACCCTGTTTCCAGATAAAAAGTAAAACAGGGCTGTGGGTATAGCTCAGAGGTAGAATATCCCTGAGTTTGATCCCCAATACCACGAAACCTAACTAAAAATTAATAAAAACAATGCATAGAGCAACCTTGGCCTCATGTGACTGGGGTGGGGTTAGGGTTAGCTGCCCCCCGACCTGCAGCCTCCTGCCCCACCCTAAGCCCCTCAGAGCATCTGTCCATGCAGCTGGGGGACCCCCGAGTGACACTCCCTTACCCCAACACGCCAATCTAAGGACCTTGTTCCAGAATCTCCACCCCCACCCGCAGACCCTCTCAAAGGGAGAAGGGGTCTACACTTTATGTCTGAATCCCCAGGTCAGAAGGAGAAAAGTTATCACGTCTCAGCAATGCCACCCATAGACTAAGGTTACACATTTTATTTAGAATCCAAGCTGGGTGAACTGGGGGTGGTGGCGCACACCGGTAACCCCAGTACTTGAGAGGCTGAAACAGGAGGACAGCAGGTTTGAGGCCAGTGCATGGCTAACTTAGAAAGACCCTGTTTCAAAATGATCAATAAAAGCCAGGCGTGGTGGCGCACGCTTGTAATCCCAGCATTCGGGAGGCTGAGAACAGAGGATCCGGGTTCACAGCCAGCCTCAGCTACCTAGTGAGGCCCTCCACAACTTAGTGAGATCCTGTTTCAAAATTAAACAATAAAAATAGGGCTGAGGGTGTGTCTCAGAGGTAGAATGCCCCTGGGTTCAATCCCCAGTACTGCAATAAATAAATAGGGCTGGAGGCATAGCTCAGAGGTAGAAGGCCCCTGCGTTTGGTCCTCAGTACCACACACTTACAAAAGCATTCAGGCTGGGTGACCAACCTAGGGACACTGTGTCCAGCTAACTTATGACACCGGCTGAGGTTTCCCGAGGCCAGGAGGTGCTGGTTCCAGACTCTGCTGCAGGCGGGACAGGAAAGGGCTGTCTGGCCACGGTGAAGTCACTCCGCAGCATCCGCGCGTAGGGTGACACTTTGTAGAGACACGTCCATGCGACTGTGGTCAGGCTAAGAGAAAGGGTGAATGTCCTGGGTGTCACTGTCCAGAGCAAGGCTGAGTCCACGGGACGCTGACAGTCTGGGGGACGCCACGCAGGGAGAGGGTGGGCCTGGCCATCCCGAGAGCGAAGCTGGCATGCATCAAACTTCGGTCCAGCGGGAATGTGGTTGTGTGTCATCCTCAGAAAAGCTGGGTCTGTCTTAATGTCTCAGCCACCCGCGTGTCCCTGGAGCCGGTTGCAGTGTGTCCGTGATGCTATGCCACTGCACATCGGTGCCCAGCCACCTCCCAGGGAAAAAGAATCTGCAGCCAGGTAACAGTGGCACGTGCCTGTAATCCCCCAGTACTTGGGAGGCTGAGACAGGAGGAGCACAGGTTCAAGGCCAGCCTCAGCAACTGAGTGAGGCCCTCAGCAACACAGTGAGGGTCAAAAGGAAAATAAATAAAAAGGGCTGGGAAAGCCAGGCATGGTGGCGCACGCTTGTAATCCCAGTACTTGGGAGGCTGAGACTAGAGGATCCGTGTTCGAAGCCAGCCTCAGCTACTTAGGCCCGCCGCAACTTAGTGAGACCCTGCTTCAAAATAAAGAATAAAAAATTGGGCTGGGGGGTAGAATGCCTCTGGGTTCAATGTCCAGTACCCCCCCCCTTCCACACAGGCTAGGGATGTAAGCACAGAGGTAGAGTGCCCCTGGGCTCCATCCCCAGTCTAAAAAGAAAAGGAATCTGCAGTGGGGCATGGAGGTGCACACCTGAGATCCCAGGATTTGAGAGGCTGAGACAGGAGGATGGCAAGTTGGAAGCCAGCCTTGGTAATTTAGAGAGCCTCTGTTTCAAAGTAAAATTAATTAAAAAAAAAAAATGAGAAGGGTTGGTAGAGTGCCCCTGGGTTCCATCTCCGGTACCATAAAATAAAATAAAATGAAATATAAAATAAAATGTCTGCAGTCACCTCCCCGGGAGGCAGGGGTGGGTGGGGGCAGAACCCTGGGGCTCTCCCTGCTGCCTTTCCGGAGGCCAACACTCCCTGACCGGGATCCCGGGTCCCCACGGTCTCCAGCGGGGTCATCCGCACTTGCAGCCTCGTGCACCCCGAGCTGGCGGCGGGCGCGCTGGGAACCCCCGGGACCCTGCGCCCTGGGTCGCCCTCAGTCTCCGCCGCCTGCGGGGGCCCCGAGCGGCACGGGGGTCCTCTTGGGGTTCTTCCGGGCCGGGCCTCGGTTGGCGCCGCCGTCCGCGGGGCCGTCGGGGGCGCCGTCGTGGTTCCTGGAGGCCGCGCCCAGGGCGTGCACCGTGCCGATGGCGCGCAGCAGGGCCGGGGCGCGGGGCGCCGGGCGCGGGCCGGCGCGGGGCGCGGGGCGGGCGGGCGGCGGCGACGGCGGCGGCGGCGGCAGCAGCGCGCGCAGGGCGTCCAGCTCGGCCCGCAGCTCCGCGCGCAGCGCCTCGAGCCCCGCGCCCAGCTCGGCGCGCACGGCCGCCAGGCCCTGCTGCAACCGCCGCTCGCTCACCTCCAGCACGCCGGCCGGGTAGGTGGCGCCGCCGCGCGGCTCCCCGCACACCGAGCACACCGAGCCGCCGCTGCGCGCGGGCCGCTCCGCCGCCGCCGCCTGCGCCTCCGCGCGCTCCACCAGCCGCAGCAGCCGCGGCGCCTCCGCCTGCGCCCGGAGCGGGCCCCGAGGGCGGCCCGGGCGGCCGGGCGCGCCGCCGTCCTCCGCGGCCGGGCCCTCGAGCTGCGACCCCGGCTCCCGCCGCCGGCCCGCGCCCCGCCGCAGCGCCTGGGTCCACGCGCGCCCGGGCTCCGCGGCCATCCTGCCGCCGCCGCCGCCGAGGCTGTGGGAACCGGGGTTCCGGGGCGCCCGGGGAGTCGACGCCAGCAGGCACGGCGGCCCGCGGGGACCGTGCGCCGTCCCGGGTCCCCACGGGGGCTGGCGCTGGCTCTGGGTGGAGGCGACAGAGCAAAGGCCGCAGGCGCCGGCACCCAGACCGGGGGCAGAAACCCTCCCCTTGGCGTCGAGGGGGAGGCCGGGCGTGGCCATGCAGCCGCAGGTGTCCTCCCTGGCACAGGTGCTCCAGGTCACTCTGCTCTCCACTCTGCGCTGCGGTCACAGACAGTCACAGGACTCCAGCGCGCCCGCATTTCCAAGCCTAGCTCTGCCCCTCCGTCCAACTTCTTTTTTTGGGGGGGGGGGTACTGGGGATTGACCTCAGGGACATTCTACCTCCGAGCTACACCCTCAGCCCTATTTTTAAGTATTTATTATTATTATTATTATTATTATTATTATTATTATTATTATTATTATTTTCGGTACTGGGGATTGAACTCAGGGGCGTTCTACCTTGGAGCTATATCCTCAGCCCAATTTTTTTTTTTTTTTTTTTTTGCGATACTGGGGATTGAACCCAGGGGCATTCTGCCTCCAATCTATACCCCCAGCCCTATTTTTCATTCTTTATTTTGAAACTGAGTCTCACTAAGTTGCAGAGGGCCTCACTAGGAAGCTGAGGCTGGCCGCGAACCTGGATCCTGCGGTCTCAGCCTCCCAAATGCTGGGATTACAAGCGTGCACCACCACGCCCGGCTCCCTCTTGCCTCTTCTTTGCAAACTGCAGGGCCTTGGCATCCCTCCAGGGGGCAGCAGCTCCCCACCCCGTCGCTCTCTGCCCCCCACGCCCTCCCCAGCGGCTAGTTAGGACTCTGGGTGTTCTGGGGCCTCCCCCAGCGATTTGCCAGGAGGGCCTGGCAGGGATGGAGGCTGGGAGGGAAGACAGACAGGGCCATAGCTGCTGGAACCGATGTCCCCAAGGTGCACAGAGGCTGGCCTCTGCAGCTCATTGCCCGACCGGAGGTGTCAGGGGCAGGGGGACTGAGGGTGAGCTGCGGACCCTGTCCCTGCCCCAGCCGCCTTGGGGTCACCTGGGTCCCCTCCAGCCCATGCAGTTATTGTAGCGGGTCTCCGTGGAAGGCGCAGGGGAGGGCGGGAGCTGGGTGCCCTGTCAACCCCGTGGACTCCCTTGGAGTCCCCCGGTCCTGCTGAGTCACCGCCCCCCTGGGACCTCCGGCTTCGGGCTCCGCGGATCCCGGGAGCCTCGTTAGCCATGCCCCCACCCCAACCCCGGTCATTAAAACGCTGCAAGTGGAGTGTCCTGGGTTCCTTCCCCGCAGCGGGCCCCAGGGGCGGAGCCCTGTTGCGGCCATTTCTGCGCCTGGGCAACCAAGGAGGCCCCGACTGTCCCCCAAGAGGCCCCTGCCGTCCTCCAGGGAGAAGCAGGGGGTGGGGACGGCGGGAGTGGGGTGCGGAGAGCAGCCTGCCTCGTCCAGATACCTCTTCCCACCGAGAGGGGCCCGGGAGTTCCTACATGGAGGGGACTCAACCCAGGACCAGCAGGGTCCCTTTTTTTTTTTTTTTTTTTTTGCGGTACTGGGGATTGAACTCAGGGGCGTTCTACCCTCAAGCTCCACCCCCAGTCCTATTTTTTATTCTTTATTTTAAAACAGGGTCTCACTAAGTTGCGGAGTGCCTCACTAAGTAGCAGAGGCTGGCGGCAAATCTGGATCCTCCAGCCTCAGCCTCCCGAATCCTGGGATTACAAGCATGTGCCACCACGCTTGGCTCTTCATTCATTCTTTTATTGGTGGTACTGGAGATTGACCCCAGGGCATTCTACCTCCCAGCTACACCCCCAGCCCTATTTTATTTTTTATTTGGAAAGAAGGTCTCCTTAAATTGTTGAGGCTGTCCTCCAATCTGTGATCCTTCTGTTTCAGCCTCTCAAGTACTGAGGTTACAAGTGTGTGCCACCACGCCCGGCTTCCCAAGTTTTCTTTAAAAGGGGAACTGGACCAGGTGTGTGTCCCAGAAGACCCAGGATCACAGGTTCAAGGCCAGGTTGAGCAATTTAGTGAGGACCTCCACAATTTGGTAAGACCCTGTTTCAAAATAAAAAATAAAAATAAGGCTGGGCGTGGTGGCACACGCTTGTAATCCCAGCATTTGGGAGGCTGAGACCGGAAGATTCAGGTTCGCAGCCACAACTTAGTGAGACCCTGTTACAAAATAAAGAATAAAAAATAGGGCTGGGAGTAGAGCTCGGAGGTAGAATGCCCCTGAGTTCAATCCCCAGTACCGCAAAAAAAAAAAAATAATAATAATAATTATAATAAGATAAAACAAAACAAAATAAAGTGGGGCAGGGGTGTAGCTCAGAGGTAGAATGCCTGAGTTCCATCCCCAGCAACAAAACACACGCACACACATACACACACACACACACACACACACACACACGTATATATATCCCAGTACCACACAAGAAAAAAAGAAATGACAGGACAATTCCACCTTTCTGGCAGACACTACCACCCCCCCCCCCCCACCCAGCCGCCCTTGAGCCCTCGGGATCCGCAGCCGTCGCCATGGACTGCATTTCCCAGAAGGCTGTGCGGCCCCTCCATCCGGGCGCCCCGGCAGCTCAGCGCCCCGGCGCCTCTTGGGAAATGGAGTCCAACACCTGCGCAGTGCAGTGCGCGTGCGTCGCGCGCAGGCGCATTTCCCCGTGGTGGCCGCCGCCGGGCAGCTCTTTGTGGCGGCCGCCGTTCTTTCTAGCGGGCCGGAGCTATTGCCGGTTCGCTGTCGTCCCGACGGTCCCTCGGGCTCTGCGTCGGTCCGCTCTGGGCGGCAGAGGCCGAGACCGGCTCTGGCCGCCCGGAGCGGGTGCGATGGCGTCGGGGCGTGCGCCCGCCGCGGGCGGTGGGTGTGTCCGCGGGCCGGTGCGCCGCGCTGGAGCCCCGCGAGCTGCAGCGCGCCTGCTGAGCCTGCCCGGTTCGCGCTGCGCGGGAGGACGCTGCCCCTGAGCCCCGGCGGCACTCGTGCCTCGCGACCTGGCCTGGGCAACCCGAGGCCGTGGAGCTGCCCGCTCCCCGGGGCGCCATGGAGGCGCGGGACCCGCCCCAGGCGACAGGTACAGCTTCGTTTTTTGTTGTTTTCTTTTTTTGTACTAATGATGGAACCCACGGGCATTCTACCTCCTACCTCTGAAGTACACCCTAAGCCCTATTTTATTTTATTTTTGTATTTTGACACAGGGTTTTGCTAACTTGCTGAGGTTCTCGCTAAGTTGCTGAGGCTTTCCTCGAATCTATGATCCTCCTGTCTCAGTCTCCTGTATTGGGATTACAGGCGTGACCAGCGGGCCCGACTCAGTCTCACTCTTTTAGCCATTGGGTTGAGGGGTCTGCACTGGAGGAGGCTGAGGCTCAGCGAGGTCGGGCTGTGTCCAGAAGTCCCAGGAAGTCAGTCCCCCTGTTTTCTTTTCCTTTTGTTCCCACTCTTGGGCCCGTAGATGGGAGAAGTGGCAGCGGTTTCCCATTAGTTGAAGCGACTGGGGACTGAGAGGCAGAATCGACCCCTGATACTGGATTAGATTGTGCCAGATATTGGGGCGGAGGTTCCACTGGTCCTGCCCGGGCCGTGATTGCCTTCTCTCTGATTCCCCTCGTGGGTGGTGGTGGCTGTGGGCAGAATGGCCACCTTGACTCATTTCTCCACCCCCAGCTCTTGCCACCCAGGACCCTGTGCTTTCCCCGGAAGGAAATCCAGAGCATCAGTCAAGGTGGGCTCTCCTAGAAGCCAGATTTGAGGTGAGTAACTGTCTTTTATTTTTAACTGGGGATGAAACCCAGGGGCATTCTACCTCCAAGCTACACCCCCAGTCCTGTTTTTTATTCTTTATTTTGAAACAGGGTCTCACTAAGTTGTGGAGTGCCTCACTAAGTAGCCGAGGCTGGCTGTGAATCCAGATCCTCCTGTCTCAGCCTACCAAGTACTGGGATTACAAGCATGTGCACCACCACGCCCAGCTTGGGTTTTTTTTGTTTTTTTTGTTTGTTTGCGGTACTGGGGGTTGAACTCAGGGGCATTCTACCTGTGAGCTATACCCCCAGCCCTATTTTTTAGTCTTTATTTTGAAACCAAGTCTCACTAAGTTGCGGAGTGCCTCACTAGGTAGCTAAGGCTGGCCTCGAACCCGGACCCTCCGGTCTCAGCCTCCCGAATGCTGGGATTACAAGCGTGCGCCACCACGCCCGACTCCCAGCTTGTTTTTTGTGGTACTGGGGATTGAACCCAGGGACATTCTACCTCTGAGCCATCCCTTTTTTAATCTTTGTTTTATTTATTTATTTATTGCTGTACTGGGGATTGAACTAAGGGGCAGTCTACCTCCGAGATATACCCCCAGCCCTATTTTTTTTTTTTTTTTTTTTGCGGTACTAGGGAGGAACCTAGGGGTATTCTACCTCCGAGCTACACTCCCAGCCCTATTTTTATTTTGAAACAGGGTCTCAGCCGGGCGTGGTGGCGCACGCTTGTAATCCCAGCATTCGGGAGGCTGAGACCGGAGGATCCGGGTTCGAGGCGAGCCTCAGCTACCTAGTGAGGCACTCCGCAACTTAGTGAGACTCGGTTTCAAAATAAAGAATAAAAAAATAGGGCTGGGGGTGTAGCTCGGAGGTAGAATGCCCCTGAGTTCAATCCCCAGT
>PVLC010024031.1:0-23406 GCA_004027655.1 Graphiurus murinus
GGGTCTCCAGATGAAAAAGGAGAGACCCTCGAAAGCAAAGAAGTTGATTTAGCCGAGGGGGTTGGACGGGGAGGGGGGGACACTAATGTATATCAAGGTCACTCACTAAACTGACCTTGAGAGGGAGGGAGGGCGAGGGAGCAGGGTGGGAATTGGGGGAAGGGGTCAAATGAGAATTGTGAGCACATGTATCATTATCAATTTGCACCTAACAAAGATGTATGCTTACAATGTATGAATAAAAATAAAAATAAAAAAAAAAGAAGTAGAATGCCCCTGAGTTCAATCCCTAATACTACCAAAAAAAAAAAAAAAAGAAAAGAAAAGACAGAAAGAAAGGAATGCATTTCGCTTTAGCAACAGAAGAGGGTGCTCCTGATCTAAGAAACAAAATAAGCCACCACAGTTCCTAAAAATACTTGATACTACTGACACAGAAATATCTAACACAAATAATCATGAACAACGTCTACAATGTAATCTAGCATCCACACAATTATTTATGAGGAAAACCTCAAAATCAAAAGCCAAACTCAAAAACAGCCTGAAAGCAGAAAAAACTTAATACTCTTGACATAAATTAAATATAATTAAGCAAGCATTTGCAGATATTGATGAACACCATAAAAAAAATTAAAACTCAGAAAACTGAAAAACTTATATGAAATATAAGTTTGCCAAACTAAAAAAATAAAGAAAAAACAAAATTGTCTTGAAAATAAGTAAACTAGCAGGTATACAACAGGAAATGGATATGACCAAATATATATATATATATATATATATATGTATATATATATATACATATATATATATGTGTGTGTGTGTGTGTGTGTGTGTGTGTAAGGAAAATAAAGAACATAAATACATAAATAAAAAGAGCCAAGGAAATGAAATATAAAGTAATAAAATAGATCAGAAAGTGATATAAAAGGTAAAGAAGATCTAATATAACAGTCATCTCAAAAAGAGAAAAATAAGACAGTTAAATCAGATAAATTACAATTTCAAAAAGATTCTTAAAATAAAATGTCTTGATTTTCATATTTAAAAAAAGGGCCTACTGTGTACCTCGATAAACCTGACATAAATTCTCAAGTGAGATATAGCCTGGCAAAACTATTACAAGAACCTTCAGACTTTCTTGGCAAAAATACCCAAGCCAATTAATAAAGAAAATAAGGTTGGCATCACACTTCGAAACAACATATAAAACAAGACATCAGTAGAGCAATATTTAAAAGATACTCAGGAGAAATAAGCCAAGAATTTTATAGCTAATCAAGCTATCCTTCAATTACCAAGGCTCTAGAGCAGTGATGAGCAAATTTCTATAAAGGGCCAGAGAATGAAACATGTGGACCATATATAGTATCTGTCATTATTCTTTTTTAGAATTATTTAAAAACATAAAAAGCATTCTTAGCTCACAGGCCTTACTAAGCAGTCTGAAAGCCTAAATTTCCCCTTCACTACTCTAAAGGAAATTTTAAATGTGCAAAAACTAAGAGCATAGTGTGCTCAGGAGCCTTTCATATAGGGTATCTTCATTTAACCAGGAAATGATTGAAAAATCTACAAAAGAAAATGGCAGTTGTGTCAAATACATTTAAGTATGGATTTGAGACCAAAACAAAGGTGAGAAGATAAGACTATAAGAATACTATAAACATGTTATATGCTTAAAGTAGAAACAACACGACTAAAAATAAGGGAGAAGAGAAGAAAAAAAAGGTAGAAGTATTGCCCCAAATATAATAAGCAGGAGTCACAGCATAATTAATTACAAGTTTTTAAAAAGGACCAAGAATATAAGCATAAAAGTATTACTATAGAGATTAAACACTAGAATAACATAAAAATAAAATACCACTAGAACAAATATAAAAATACCTTCTTGAATACCAGGAGGAAAAGAAAAGCATACAAATCACATAGTAAAAGATATAAAATTAACTATTACATAAAGTAAAATAATAAATCTGAGATGTAATGTACTAGGCCTGTCAATAACTTAAATGGACATACCTCATCTAAATAAAAAGATTTTAGATGGTTCACAAAGTAAAACCCAATTCTAGGCTGTACACAGAGATATATATAAAACAAAGTGACTCGGGGTGAAAAGAAAAAAAAAAGGGGGACATGAGAAAATGAGAAATGGAAGTATACCAAATAAATACAAAAAGAAAACAGATTATCTTGATATACAATAAAGAAGAATTCAGACCAAAAAGTATTAATGATGCATCCTTTTATAATGCAAAACAATAATACATAACTCAAAAACCTATATATATATAGTAGAAACCATAAGAAATGCAAGGATAATTAGTAACACACTTTTTTTTTTTTTTTTTTTTGCGGTACTGGGGATTGAACTCAGGGGCGTTCTACCTCTCAGGTATACCCTCACTAGGTAGCTGAGGCTGGCCTCGAACCCAGATCCTCCGGTCTCAGCCTCCCGAATGCTGAGATTACAAGTGTGCGCCACCACGCCCGGCTCAGTAACACACTATTGAAAAGAGATTCTAACATACTATTCTCAGTCCAAGACACAGAAAGAGAATGTGAGATGGGTATAGTAGTGTATGTGTGTAATCCCACTATGTGGGGAGGCTGAGACAGTATGATCACAGGTTTGAGACCAGCCTCAGCAACTTAGTGAGACTTTCAGCACCCTAGAGAGAGATTCCTTTGTTTTTCAAAACAAAAAAATAAGAAGGGGGGGGGGTAGCTTGGAGAAGGCCCCGGGTTTAATTCACAGTACCTCTCTATACACAAAGAAGGGAAGGGAAGGGAAGGGAGAAGGGAAGGGAGAAGGGAAGGGAGAAGGGAACGGAAAAGGGAAGTTCGGAAAGAGGAAAATGTTAAGTAAAAACATGGAATACTTATATAATGTATTCAGCATGGTAGACCATAGACAAGCCACAAAATAGGAGAAGAGATATTTGAACACAGGCTAAGTACCAAAGGACTATCTTCTGGATTATATTTAAAACTCCTACTTCAAAATATCTGGCAAACAACCCAATAGAAATATTTGAACAGGTAATTAAGAAGTTATCAAAATAGTCAATACAATATAAAAACATGATCAACTCTATGGATAACCAGGGAAGTTAAAATTCAAGCCACAGTGAAATAGCATTATGCACCCCAACTGCCAAAATTTTTCAAGTGTTAACAGCATATGTTATTGGGGATGTAGAGAAACAGGAAAGCTTTTAGATTTCTTGTGAGAGTGTAAATTTACACAATAATTTTGGAACAAATTTTTATATGATTTAATTAAATTCTAGATAGGCATTTCTAAAAATTCTAGTCATATATATATTCATCTCTTATTTGTGTGCCCCATTTGTAATAGGAAAGAATTGTAAACAATACAAAAATTCATCAGTGATAGAACAACAATTATTTTCTGATAATGATATACCTTTTTCCCCAAACTCAAGGGATCAGAGCTGTGATTCTCCTACCAACGCTTGTACAGACTCCATTAAGCATCCTAATCTAGTACATATCTAGTATCATTGGATCAGTTGGATATCAAAACACAAGTAGCAGCATTGCTTACAATTCTTTTTGGATAATCTTGTGAGTTTTTTCTCATTTGGGGCCCAAATCAAACTTGGAAGTCTTCAAAATTACTTGGTTAAAAAAAAAAAAAAATGGGAGCATCACATTCAGATACAACAAATTTCTCTCCAGATTCCAGAAAGGTCCATCAAGCATTTTGTCTGATTCTTAATGGTAGCTGGGGCGAGGAACAAAAGCCTGCTTTCACTTTAAAGGAGGCACTTCAACATATCTCAGCCCATGGAACTCCTAGAAAGTTCACTAAATTGGTAAGTTCCTGAATTTTACTGAGACTTATATCCCACCCTCTAACAAACATAGGTCTAACCTAAGGTATTGACAGTATTTGCTATTTCTTGCTCACCATGTCTGAAGGGATCAAGTTCCTTATATACTAGATTGAAAGAGAGACAGAATTGATATAGCCCTCAGGCAAGACAAAAAAGGAAGGTCTTTTGTGGTCCCTATGTACCTAAAGAATACTTAGGAACACATACATAAAGTATATAGGAATACATCTCTAATTGGGATGAAGAAGAAAAATATTTGTTAGATTGAGTGGCATAACAGAAGCATGCAGCTGTGACAATTTGTTCTAGTAAAGAATAGCAACTACAACTGTCACCACCTGATGGCTAAGACCATCAATTTTCTGCACATACTAACTAGGTGAGTGGAGTGTGGCTATGATGGGAATCACCCTCCCTGCTATTTTCAAGTTTTGATGATGGCAAAAAACTCTGTAATTCCTCCAAGAGTTTGATAATACTTTGGCCTATTATTCTGGTAAGGAATAGGCAACTCCATCATATTTCACTTGGCCCCTTCTAACAACATTCCTTACTGCCTATGCTGCAGAGGCCAAGGCGTCATTTTAAAGATTCTGCCATTTGCTAAATCCTTTCAAATTCTGCATTGAGGAACTAGGAAACAACTGCAGGGAGAATCTGCAAACCCATTCTGCAGATTTAGCCAAAACTTCACTTATTATCTGACCCCTGTTATGCCTCCATCTTACTGGTAGAACACAGAGGTATTCAGGTCTCAGGGACCTGAATCAGTTCAAAGCCATTATCCACTAATCCTGAAAAGTCTAGGTCCTTTCTTTGTCTCAGGACAGTCACCTAAGTAAATAGTCTCTGATCCCTTTAAGGCATGTAAAGGAAATTTACAGTCCATTTTTACTTGTGGCTGCATGACAGGGCCTTTCCTCAAGGCTATCTGGCCTTGTCTTCACTCAAGAAGTACTAGGTCTGTAAAGTGGCTAAAGTATGGCAATTCAATAAAGGGATGTAGTTAAACAAAATAGATCTTTACTTTCTAAACTTAAAAAATAATTTTTGGTTACACATATCAAGATCTTACTGGCGTGCTTAACCATATCAGTGTAAGGGATACCGTGAGACACCTTGGTGTCTTAGACACCTTAGCAGTGCACTATTCTCAAGGATTTCTTAATCATCCTATTATCATTCTGAGTACAGATTTCTATGGTGACTTCTGCTACTCAGATCCTGTTATCTCTAAGAAAATCAACAAATACATTTCTGTCTTCATTCTGAGCCGCATAAAACAGCCACTGTAAGTTTTTTTCAAGAATGCTGAGCTTGCCAATATAATATATTCCTTAATGTTTATTAAAAGGTGAGGGGTATACAATAAATCCTCTCTCTCCATTTTTGTCTCCTGAGTCCTTGGATTTCTTGCTCTCTTTTTTACTATGAAATTTCTGGCATTCTAAATTTACTTAGCATGGTTTTCAGATATTCCAAGCTCTTGTCAACCTATTTGTCATGAGTGGTAAATGTTTTTGCCACTCAAAATTGCTGAAGGTAGCACATTAAATCCACAATCTCTGTAAGTATGTCCATATTTTTTTTTTTTTTTTTGGTTTTTTTTTTTGGCGGTACTGGGGATTGAACTCAGGGGCATTCTACCTCTGAGCTATACCCCCAGCCCCATTTTTTATTCTTTATTTTGAAACCGAGTCTCACTAAGTTGCGGAGTGCCTCACTAAGTAGCTGAGGCTGGCCGCGAACCCGGATCCTCCGGTCTCAGCCTCCCGAATGCTGGGATTACAAGCGTGCGCCACCACGCCCGGCTAGTATGTCCATATTTTTAAAGTTGAACAAATCTAAAGTTCTTCATTCCTGATCTATATCTATTCCAAATAATAGTCCTCTAAATTTCTACTAGCATAAATTAGTAAAATATTGCAATTCTTCTGTAATAACAAGTGTGAGACTCTTGTTTTTAAGAGCCTATTGCCCATATTTCATTTTCTATATCAAATACTTAATCAAGTTCAGGGTAGGTTTAAGCAGGAAGGAATTTAATAAAGGAAATTAAGTGTAACAGAAAGTTCAGAGGAGCAGGTTCTAGGTTTGGTCTCCTAGAATGACTTTTCCATTATCAAAGTTATTATGTTAGAGTTTGTCACCAGAACCACACTGAAAAGAAGCCAATTCATTTGGAAGTCTTATGCTATCTGATAACAAGAACTACTATGAAGCCTCAGTAATGAAAATGGTATAGTACTGGCATAAGATAGATAAGAAAAGATAAGAGCAGAAATTGTCCAAGACCTTATACTCAATTGATTTTTTAATGCAATGGGAAAAATAATGTCTCAGTGAAGATGAGAATAACTGGATATTTGAAAAACTGGAAAAAATGAACCTCAACTCTAATTTTACTCTGTATATAAAACTGAGATATGGTAGTTCTCTTCAAATTGTTTCTATTTTCACAAAGAAAAATTATCACTAAGATTACAAAAAAAAGAAGGTATTGATGGTTTGAGAAGAAGGTATGACAGTGTTGTCTACAAGAGTAGTAATGGGCCAGGAAAATACAGTGTATATTTGATGGCAGAATGAAAGACTCCTTTGATATTTGTTAACTAGTGTTAGGCTTTTTGCCAAATGAGTATGAAAGACTTGTAACACTGGAAAAAATGTAACTTTCTGTCTTTTAGTTTCTTGACCTGAGGATAATAGTACCTCTTCAAAGAGTTGTTGAGTTAAATGGCTTAGCATATGTAAGGGACTTAGAACAATGATTGGCTCACTGAATGCTATATAACTGGTATCTATATAGTTATTGTTATTTAGATACTTATTATAGTTGGCAAGAGCATGAACTCTGGAGCCAACCTAGACCACTTAAGATCTAAACTCAACTCTAGTATTTACTAGCTATATGCATGATTTGGGCAAGTCAATGAACCTGTGTCTCACTTTCCTCCTCTATAAACTGGGAATAATAATCATAACCTACCTCACAGAGTTTTCATGGGGATTAAATGAGTCAGTATGAACAAAACACAATAGTTCCTGGTAGTTGTTAGCTATTATTAAAACTAGTATTGTTAGCATCTTAAGACTGTCCTAAACTGGGTGGGTGTGATGGCACACACTTGTAATTCCAGTACTTGGGAGGCTGAGACAGGAGGATCGCAGGTTCGAGGATAGCCTCAGCAAGTAGCGAGACTCTCATCAACCTACCAAGATCTTGTTTCAAAAAAAAACAAACAAAATTAAAAACAATAGGGCTGAGCCTGCGTGGTGGCACACGCTTGTAATACCAGCATTTGGGAGGCTGAGACCGGAGGATTCGGGTTCGCGGCCAGCCTCAGCTACCTAGTGAGGCCCTCCACAACTTAGTGAGACTCGGTTTCAAAATAAAGAATAAAAAATAGGGCTTGGGGGTATAGCTTGGAAGTAGAACGCCCCTGTGTTCAATCCCCGATACCGCAAAAAACAAAACAACAAAAAAAAAAACAATAGGGCTGGTGGTGCAGCTTGGAGGTAGAATGTCCCTGGGCTTTAGCCCCAGCAACACACACACACA
Source organism: Graphiurus murinus (assembly GCA_004027655.1). Taxonomy (NCBI): domain Eukaryota; kingdom Metazoa; phylum Chordata; class Mammalia; order Rodentia; family Gliridae; genus Graphiurus; species Graphiurus murinus. The sequence continues at coordinate 7,435 of PVLC010024031.1, forward strand.
CACACACACACACACACACACACACACACACTCACACACTCTGTCCTAAATTCATCCTGTAAATATTTGCAAAATACTTCCGATCTCTCCAAAATTTCTTGAGAATAAACTGGTAAATTTTTTGGCAGGTGCTAGGGATTGAACCCCTGGGCACTCTACCTATGAGTTACATCCCCAGCCCTATTTTATTTTTTATTTTAGAACAGTCTTGCTAAGTTGCTGAGGGTATTGTTAAGCTGCTGAGGCCAGACTCAAACCTATGAGATCTTCCTATCTTAGCCTCCCAAGTACTGAGATTATTGAGTATGTGCCAGCATGCCTGGCTTAAACTGGTGATTTGAAAAGTGTTCATTAACACCTTTAAACTGTGGATATTCAAATTAGATAATATATTCAAGGCCACACAACTAGTAACTGATCCTCTAGACACAATAGAGAAATCTGCTCTAACGATGGAAATTAATCAAATACTGGTGTCAATGTATTAAATTACAAATTAGTTCGAGTGTGGTGGCATACACTTGTAATCTGAGTACTTGGGAGGCTGAGACAGGAGGATTGCAGGTGCAAGGATAGCCTCAGCAAGTAGTCAGACTCTCATCAACCTAGTTTCCAAATAAAAATAAAATAGGGGTGGGTGTGTGGCTCAGAGGTAGAATGCCCTTGAGTTCAATCCCTAATACCACAATAAATAAATAAGTAACAAATTAGCTACTAAAGCTACCAGCACGTAAAGGTTCGCGTAACTTAAAACTAGAAATAACATTTGAAGGCTTTGGTAGATAACCTTTACCCTTCTCATTCAGGCATATTGTTTGTTCACTTCCAAAAGCAGAAACAAAAACTGGACTCCCATTGACATTACTGGTAATAGAATAACTTCTTTTGGTATTATAAACAGAAAACTTAGATATCTTAATCTAAGTTTAAATTGAACTTCTGTATAAATGTTATGGTATAATACCGCATTTAAAGAAAATTTTCAAAATCATACCTGATTGTCTTGTCTGTTACTGATGGTTATATCATCATTATTCCAAAGAAACGGACTTAAAGGGAATGATAGATTTGAAAGTCATTTTAAAACATGATTCCATGAATATTAATTCTCATATTCATATATGAATATTTTCTATATTTTATATGATACTCTATAAACACAGATATAACAGTACAGTTTTTTAAAGTCAGCCTGAAAGCTGGGTAGGGTGGTACATGGCTATAATCCCAGGTCTGGGAGAGGTGGAGGATCACTTGAGTCTGGGAGTTTAGGACCAGCCTGGGCAACACATTGAGACCCCCATCTCTTAAAAAAGAAAAAAAAAAAAGTCAGCCTGAGGCTATTATTATATTTTCTTTAAAACTCATTAATGATAAACCTAAACTATACTTAGCATGATTAGTAAAATATTTCATTATATTATAGTTAAATTCAAATTGTAGCCGGGCGTGGTGGCACACGCTTGTAATCCCAGTACTTGGGAGGCTGAGACTGGAGGATCTGGGTTCGAGGCCAGCCTCAGCTACCTAGTGAGGCACTCCGCAACTTAGTAAGACCCTGTTTCAAAATAAAAAATAAAAAATAGGGCTAGGAGTATAGCTCGGAGGTAGAATGCCCCTGGGTTCCATCCCCAGTACCGCAAACAAAAACAAACAAACAAACAAACAAACAAAAATTTCAAATTGTAGTCCAATGTCTTATGACAAAGTAAATAAATGGAAATTTTAGAAACATATTTTGTTTATATTTCTTTTGTGAATAATTATTTGTAAAGCTTTTGTCTTAATTCCAAAAAACTATAAGAAAAACTTTTGTGTAAATACTGTAATTCTTAGTGAAATGATACCAATGTGAAACTCAAACATATTGACTAGTTTACCTATAAACAATTATTTAAGAGAGGCAGAAGAATCAGTTCTAACAAAGGCAAACAAAGAATTTTTCTGTCATCAGTCTGTGACAAAAAGAACCACAAAAGAAACAAATTTAAATAATAATTTGTTCCCTATTATATTGGATAGGAATGTTAGTATATAACAATAAAGATTAGAATCAAGGTAACTGTAATTAAAGATACCATTAATTTCATTCATATATTTGCTCCAATTAAAAGTCCTTATAATAATACTTGGGATATATTTTCTTTTTGTTAACATTTAGATTATGACATGTTTAATTAACATCTGTACTACTTACTTTTTGTTGCTAAAAAAATCATTTGAATCTTCAAACAATTCTGGTGACTCAGAATTTCCAATATAATTTTCTGCAGTCTGGCTTTCTTTTGGAGTGGCTTTTCCTTTAGCTGATGTCGATGTTCATGCATGGTAAATAAAGTTAAGAATATTAAGAAAAGAGTAAAATAAAAATTATATATATATTATAATCTTGTCCTGTGTTTTAGAATCCTCATGAATTTTACTACACAGATGTAAGGCAACAATTTCCAAAGTTAATTTCAGGAAACATTAGTTTATGTGAAAATAAAATTATTTGGTCAATTCAGTTTGGGAAACATTGAATTAAACAGGAACACAACCCCCTTACACACACACACACACACACACACACACACACACTCCTCTTGCAGAATTCCCCTATGTGCAACAGGACATTGTAAGAAGGAGTTAAGTAGATAGTACTCAAACTTTCTGCAAAGCATCTGTTGAGTGTTCTAGATACCTTTTTTCAGGAAAATGTGAGTATAAATACAGAGCATAAGATGTTACTTGTTATTTCACATACATTTTCATTTGTAAAATCTCCCTTCATTTTTACAGTATATTTCTCCACATAGGAAAATTACAGTCTGTCTTTAAAACATTAGCACTAGTGATCTACACGATCTATACATAAAATGAATCTAGTAGTGTTGACATACATTGTTCCTCAAAGAAATCTTTTTTTTTTTTTTGCGGTACTGGGGATTGAACTCAGGGGCAGTCTACCTCCGAGCTATACCCCCAGCCCTATTTTTAATTCTTTATTTTGAAACAGGGTCTCACTAAGTTGTGGAATGCCTCACTAGGTAGCTGAGGCTGGCCAAGAACCTGGATCCTCCGGTTTCAGCCTCCCAAATGCTGGGATTACAAATGTGGGCCACCACACCCAGCTTCAAAGTCAACTCTTAAAGACAGAAAAGTAACAGTAGATTTCTCATCTGAAATTATGTAAGCCAGTAAATAATAAAAAAGAAACATGTCCTGTATTCACTCTTTTGTTTGAGTTGTTGTTTCACATGCATCTACATGTATCAAATCTTATCACAATTTTACCTTTTCAGTGTCATTTATTATATTCTAATTATACCTCTATAAAGCTGATAAAATTCTGTATTATTGCAGTAAAAATATGATTAGAAAAATAAATCACCCAACTGTAAAAACCTGCCAACCAGAAGTTTATGCCTGGTAAAAATCTTCAAAAAACAAAGACTTTTTCAGATGATAAATCTGAAACAATTTCCTATAGGAATTTTTTTTTTTAATGATACTGAAGATCTACCTCCAAGCTATACCCACAGCCCAATTTTTTTCTTTTCTTTTCTTTTTTTTTTTTTGTACTAGAGATTGCACCCAGGGGCATTCTGTCTCTGAGCTATACCCCCAGTCTCTCTCTCCTTTTTTTTGAAATGGGATTTCACTAAATTGCTGAGGCTGGTCTTGAATCTGCAATCTTCCTGTCTTAGCCTCCCAAGTAGTGGGATTATAGGTATGTGCCACCACTCCTGGTTTATAAATTTAATTTTGATTGAAGCATTTTTAATTACTTTTTAGGATCAAATTATTAGTAAATTGATAGGTTCAATCAGATATAAATCTTAAAATTCTTTGAAATACGCATGTCCCTCAGCATTAAAGTTACTTTTGCCTTGGTGTGACACTGTCTTCCCAGATCAGATCCTTCTTATCTCTAAGTAATACCAGTTTTATGTGGCAAATCACCTCCTTGGCCTTTCCTTATAGCCTTGTTTTTAAATCTGAAGCTATTTTATCATAAAAAACAAAAGTTGCAGAGTTTATTAAAGTGCTATATCTATTTTGACTTTGTTTTTATTTAAAAAATAGTACTTAAAGTTGGGCATGGTGGTATACTCCTATAATCCCAGTATTTGGGAGGCTAAAATAGAAGGATCAGTTTGAAGCGAAATCTCAGCAACTTAGGGAGACCCTGTTTCAAAATATAAAATAAAATAGGGCTGGGGGTATAGCTCAGAGGTAGAATGCTCCTGGGTTCAATCCCTAGTACCACCCACAAAGAAAGAAATGAAGGAAGGGAGGGAAGGAGAGAGAGAGGGAAAAAGGAAGGGAGAGAGGGAGGGAGGACTTAAACTGCTTTTTCTCTCCCACCTGGCAAACTTTTTAAAAAAATCTTCAATTGAATATCTGCTTTCCTTTTATTCTGCCTCTATCTGTAAGGCCAGATTTGCCCATAATTTGTGCACAGACCCAACTGCTAAAATGTATGGTAATACATTTAGTGCCCATTTTAGTTGCAATCACCTTCTTCCTGATTCTTGTTAAGAAGGTCTTTCAAAGTGTTTTCTAAGAAATTGGGATCATTTCCGGGTTCTTCCTTTGACAAAATTACACTAACTGGTCTGTGGATTGTTCCATCAACCTCCGTCATATCATTATTAGTCTGTTGCCCATCTAAACTAACAGTTGATGATGCAGAAAAAACATTTCCTAAATGGTCCACTACAGGAAGCAAATATAATTCTGGTTGGAGAGCCTAAAACATACAAAAAATTTTAAAAATTAGTTTATAATTTAAAAAGTTAAAAATTACAAAACTTTGAAATGTCATATTACATACATATGGAGGAGCAAATGATTTGAGTTTCAGTTCTGGTTCTTGCTTTTCCTTCACCTACAAATAAACAAATGAGAAAAAATTAAAACTTTTGGAAAAATTTCCAATTATTTTCACCTCCACTTTTTAATAGAAGGTATATATCCAGCACTCCTGGTTAAAGCATATAAATCAAATTTAAAAGTTAGTAGCTATGTCCATATTATAGAAAATGTAGAATATAATCCTATTTCTATTCACTACACCAAACATAAAAGAAATTCTGTCATCTAATAATAATTATTATGGCTACAGTTGTATAGGCTCACTATGTGTTGGCACTATTCTATGTTCCTTACATATATTAGCTTAGTTAATCCTCACAATTTTATGTGATAGGCATTACCTATAGTTTACAGAGTAGATTGAGGCAAAGAGAAGTTAAATAACTTTCGAGATTGTGTATCTAGAGAGTTTACAAATTGGGATTTAAAATCAGGTAATCTAACTCCAGACTCCAACTTTGCATAGATTTTATTTCCTATGTATTCAAACCATAGAGTTCATTTTTTGTTTATTTTAACATATATTAAGATACTGTGTCAAGTAGTGTTCAATTTGGTGATGATACAATGATTAATAAGGCAAAGTCATTGCTTCCATGGACCATACATTCTACTTGGGAGAGCAGATATTAGACTTAAAATTAACCATGAATTAGAATTGTCGTATGTGTTTCATGAGAATAAAAAAGAGTGATGTAATAGAGAGTAATGTGGAGAAAGAATGTCTACAAACTAGATGGTCAGGGAAGGCCCTTTTGAAAATATAATAACTTGAGTTCAGAACTGAAAAAGATGCAGCCAGCTATCCAAAACTCAAGATAAAGTAATTGCAAGGCAAGTGCAAGGACCAAAAATCAGAAATAAATTTACCATATTTGAGGACCAAAGAAAGCTGTTTGAAGTATGTAGAACCTAGGAAAAAATGGTAGTAGATGAAATCTGACAGGTAGCTTATTCCTTAGGCCTTCTTTATCTGTTGCCTAAGCCACTATAAAAGCCTCCTAGCTGGAATCCCCACCTCTAATCTCTTCCACTTTAATCCATCCTTCTCAGTGAGGGCCAGTTAATTTTATTGAAGGCTCTAATCATGTCACTCTTTTTGCTTAAAAACTCCAAGGCTTCAGAAAAAAATTCAAAGTATTAATCTGGCATTCAAGACTTTCAACAAAGTACTTTATAACTTGCTTTCTGCTATTCCCTTTCATGCAAAGTTAAAAGAAAAAAATGAAATCACTTATTCTTTTTTGGTTGCCTGCTTTTCTACTTCTGTGCTCATTCTATTTTCTCTGCTTAGGAAGCTATTCCTACCCTTCATTTTTGCAAAACCAAATATTTCTTTTTCAAGATCAATATTTGGTTGCTTTTTCTTCAAAGTTCTCTACCACTCTAATTTCCCTTTTGAAAGTAATCTCCTTTTTCCTGATAATATAAAATATTATCAGGAAATTTATTTCTTCTATATTTTATTTTCATTACTACACTGAATATACTTTAATAAAGGAAGACTCCATATCCAGTTCTTTTTTTCTCTAGCTTTATGTATAGAAAAACATTGATAAATATGTGCTGATAATAAAACACTACACGGATTTTAGAAGTTGATCTAAATTATCTTTAAGGTCTCTTCCAATCTGGGATTCTGTAATTGATATTTTGTAAATTTATATATCACACCAGAGCACATAAAATTATGTTCCCTTTCTTTTCTGTTTGAGAAAAAAAAACACCCCCCTCCCTTTGGTACTGGAGACTGAACCCAGGGTTCTATCTCTCTCTTTTTTTTTTTGTGTGGTACTGGGGATTGAACTCAGAGGCATTCTACCTCCAAGCTATACCCCCAGCCCTATTTTTTATTCTTTATTTTGAAACCGAGTCTTACTAAATTGTGGAGTGCCTCACTAGGTAGCTGAGGCTGGCCGCGAACCCGGATCCTCTGGTCTCAGCCTCCTGAATGCTGAGATTACAAGCGTGCGCCACCACACCCGGCTCCAGGGTTCTATCTCTAAGTGACACTCCCAGCTCTTTTTATTTTGAAACAAGGTCTCACTAAGTTGCTGAGGCTGGCCTCGAACCTGTAAAACTCCTGTCTTAACCTCCAAGTACTGGGATTATAGGCATGTGTCACCACGTCTGACTATACTTCTGTTTTTGATCTATTAGCTTGAAAATTATGCTCTGACTCCTCATTTTTCCTTCTCTTCTCATTTATGTTTAGTTGTGTTGTTTCTGCTTTAAGAATATAACATTTTTGTACATGTGCCACTGTGCCTGGAAGGGAAAATTAACTCAATGATCAGTAAATTCATATTCCGGAAACTAAATAGAATTCTAATGACAAAAATCTTACACTACAATTATAGTAGTACTTTGAGGGGAAAAATGCTTCATTTTTTTCTATTATCATTCATTGTTTAATTTGCTTGATGAATACTTAAATACCTCTAAGTGTAAAGCACCTTGTTAGGCACTGGTTATAAACGCTATGGTAAATAAAACAAAGTCCATGCTCAAAAAGAAATAAAATCTAATGGTAAAGTTTGATATTATAAAATCACATAGATGAATACCTGATAATGATTATTTGAGTGGAATAAGAATATTCCACTGCATTTTTAAGTTTAAATATGGAAAATCCTGATTAAAGAAACAAGCCTTATATATAGATGTGAGAGATCAGAAACTTTTGACATTTAGTAGCTTCTTAGACTGGGAATTTCAGCTAAGAATATCCTCTACTTAGAATATCCTACCACTAGGTTATAGAAATTATCAATAAGAGTGTTCAACAGGTAATAGCTGACACCAAAATGTATGTTAAGACCATGTAATTTTAAAACCAAAGAAGGCTAGTTGGGGCCCAAGCAAAGAGAACTCCATTTTTCTCTAGAACACAGTACTTGTTTAAAATACTTTTTAAAACTTATTTAAATTTAAAAATATATTACTTATCACATTTTAAATTTATCTTCCTTTTCTTCTTAATAAAATTCATATACAAGCAAAATATCATTTTAGTGTCTGATAACATGACAATGAAAATCATCTTTCATGATCTATGTGCTTAGTAATATTTCCATTTCATTATGGTTGCAATTACATATTTCATAGGATGTTAAGGAGCTGAGTTGATAGTTAAGAAAGATAAGTTGATACGGGATGCTTTTCTTTAATCAGAAAAAAATAGGAAAACTTACCACAGCTAAATTATTTCCAATGCATTTCAGAAATAAAAATTTTTCTGCAACAGCATCTTCACCAAGGAATTCACCAAGACGTAGCCTCAGAGCTTGTAAAGTAAGTTGAGGAGATACTCTGAAATATCATAAAACTATCTTATAATATAAAGTAAAAGTAAATAGATTTTGGAAGTACTAATGATTCAATAACTTTAGTCAGCTATCTCAAATATAAATACTGACTTAATTTGTCAGATATACCTTACTATCCTGTGTTTCCACATTACCTGGCATTTTGTACATCTTCAGTAAATATTTTTTAAATAAGTAAAAGTCTATCTATTAAAATTATATAAATGAATAGTCTACAAAAGTCCTTTTTGTGCTGAAAAAGAAAATGATTGTCTATTTTTTGCTATTATACTTCTAAATTTTATGATCAAAACAAAACTTTGCTATGGAATTTATATACTTTTATACATGTATTGAAGAATGATTTGGATGCAGATAGTTATTTTTTAAGTTTAACAGGAGTGGATGGTGCTTAAAAATTTAACAATCAAGTACTGAGTTGGTGGCACATGCCTATAATCCCAATACTTGGGAGGCTGAGACAAGAGGATCACAGGTTCGAGGCCAGTGTGCAGAAACTTATTAAACTAAAAAATAAGAAGGGCTGGGGGTATAGCTCAGAGGTAGAGTGCCCCTAGATTCAATCCCTAGTACCCTAGTACCCCCCCCCAGAAAAAAGCAAACACACAAGTAAAGAATTTAATGATCAAGTGCTGACAGATCCTGTATTAGGGAAACTGTCCTTGATGTTTAAAATTTAAAGTCATGACTTATGTTTTAAGTTCTTATGGGAAAAGTAGAGTATCCATTCATTAAACTATTGTTTGATTAAGAAATGTTTATTAAGCACCTATTATGTGTAGAATTTTGTTTCAAAGGATAGAAGTATGGTAATTTACAAAGCAGGCAAATATCCCTGACTTCATAGACTTAATAATCTAGTTGTAGGAAGGAAAAATTTGAAAGTACACAGTAAAATAATTTATAAGACATTGATAAGCATTATAGACAAAAGTAAGACAAGGTAGAGAAAAAGGGACTGTAGCTGTTATTTAAAATATAGAGATCAGAGAATACATACACAAAAGAGTAACATTTGAGTACCGACCTGAATAAGAGTATAGTAAAGGCAGAAAATACATTCTACATGAAATAAACAGGAAGTATAAGGGTATATTGAGGTAGTGCCTTATCTGATGTGTTCCAGAACAGAAAGGAGGCTGCTGTGATTGAAAACTGATGGCAAAATCTGGAAAAAAAGTACACTCACTCAAGAGACGTAAGAAAGGGCAGTCAGATCATGCAGTGTCATATGTGTTTCTGTGAATGTGAAAATACACATGTATGCACATACAAATGTAGATTACATGTTTTTTGTATTTTAAACAATTCTAATAAAAGGACATTGTGGATATACTGTTTTAACTATTATTCATGATCTTTAACAGGTCTTTAATTTCAGATAATTTCTCCCACAATTCTTTCTGTGTATAATTATAGTAATACACAGGTTATACACTGTTCTCTGGCCTAGTGACGTTTGTACAAGAGCAGTGTTTACATAGTATTCTTTATTAATAATATGCATTAAATTAGGAATTAATCTATGACATGGACAAAATATTTTTCACTTATACTTTTTAAATTTACAGAAAATATTTTTTTCTCCAGAAAAAAGAGATTAATTCTTAAAATTCTTTCAGGCTGCTTACATAATCACCAAATACTTGCCTTATAAATCCAGCAGAAATAAATTTGTTAATAACTTCTATTGAAATAGTATTTAACTTATAGTTCCACGATCCTTCAGGGACATAAAAAACATGAAGTTCCACTAACTAAATGAAAAGAACATTGGTTAAAATACTTCTAAAGTGGAAAAAGTCAACTGATATAATATAGAATTTTAAATTTAATAAATACAATTGAAATAACGTGAATTAACATGGAATACATACATCCCTCCTTTGTACAATCAAAGAAGAACCCAAAAATCTTTTTTTTTTTTTTTGTGGTGCTGGAGATTGAACTCAGAGGCATTCTACCTCCAAGCTACACCCCCAGCCCTATGTTTATTTTTTATTTTGAAAAAGGGTCTCGCTGAGTTGTTGAGACTGATCTTGAACCTGCAATCCTTCTGTCTCAGCCTCCCAAGTATTGGGATTACTTTTTTGTTTTGTTCAAAAGATGGCATATGGTAAATTTTATTATTAAATATTTGCAAAACTGTAAGAAGTTTGAAGTAAATATAACCCTATCTTTATATAAATATAATATGTTACAGGAAAAATGTTTTATGAACTAATAAACATTTATGTATATTTCTAAAAAAATACATTTTAGTTAAAAATATATTTTTTTCCAGAACAATACATTGTTCAAAAAATACTGAAAAATTTTAAGGCTTATATATTTTAGGTCTCAATATCCTACTTATGCCAAAACCCTAATATATTATAATTTTAGGTTCTTGGGTTTAATGGAAGTAACTCACCAATAATATTGTAATTAAAATCATTAACCATTTACAAATACATGAAACGGTATATATATACATATATATATATATGTGTGTGTGTGTATATGTATATATATATATTTTTTTTTTTTCCCTTGTTTTAGGCTGCAAAATTGCCTGTTGGGACCTGTCTTTATTTAAATTGTCAATATCTTATTCACCATGGATTTTTTTCAATGATTTTAATTTTTAAAAAGTATTGTATTAGTTGGGCATGGTAGCACACATCTGTCATCATAGTACGTGGGAGGCTGAGATAGGAGGATACAGGTTTGAAGCCAGCTTTAGCACCTTAGCGAGGTCCCTCAGCAACTTAGTGAGACCCTGTTTCAAAATGAAAAATAAAATAGGGCTGAAGGTGTAGCACAGAGGTAAAATGCCTCTGGGTTCAACCTCTAGTACCTACCCCCCCAAAAAAAAAGAAAATAATGTATGAAAATATTTGTCTTGATTTACTGAATTTTTCGTTGCCCCCTCAAATTCTGCATCCATAGCAAGTACTTCATTTGCCTCAAATTGCCCTGGCTCTGAGAGGGATATAGATAATAATAAATACAAAACACGAATATATTACGTAGTATAGAAAGGAATAATTACTAGGAAAAAAGGACAATAAAGGATGGAGAAGTTCTGATAGAAAAAGTGAGATCTGAGTAACGACTTAAGGGGAAGAATGAATTAGTTAAGTGATGACCTAGGGAAGAGCTGAAGTAATGACATTAAGGTGGCCAGAGAGAATGGGAGAAAAAATAGGAAGAGATAAAATGAGGAAAAGTGAAGTAAAGGGAAACTATTTATGTAGGGCCTCTGGCCCATTTTAAAGGTCTACATCTTCCAAGATAGGATGCTAAAGCAAGGTGGGTTTTAATAAAAGCATGAAAAGACATATATTTTTGCCTCATATAAAAATGTTATACATATACACATATACATGTATAGATACAAATTTAAAAATACTATGAATATCCAAATAGCTACACTTTAGGTTCAAAAGGTAACATTCTATCATGTTTACTCTTTCGATACAACATTCAAGAAAATCAGAAGTCATGATAATATATCCCTAAATACTTTGGCATCATCCTCTAAAAATAAGAACCTCTATAATATCATTCAATACTGTTTTCACATAAAGAAAATTAATGATTCCCTAACATATACTAATATCCAGTCTATATTCAAATTTCTCCAATTGTCCAATTGTTTGCAAAATGTTTTCAATCCAGAATTTAATCAAGGATCACATATTGCATTTGATTGTTATTTCTTTTAATCCCCTTAATCTCAAAGAGTTTCCCAAATCTGTTTATTTTGTTTAATACTCATGACATTGAGTATTTTTTTTTGGTGGTGCTGAGGGTCTAACCCAGGGCCTTGCACATGCTAGGTAGGTACGAAAACACTGAGTTACATCCCCAGCCCTATGGCATTGAGGGCTTTTTTGTTTTTTTGCAGTACTGGGGCTTGAACCCCAGGCATTCTACCTCCGAGCTACACCCCCAGGCCTATTTTTTATTCTTTATTTTGAAACAGGGTCTCACTAAGTTGCAGAGGGCCTCACTAAGTAGTTGAGGCTGGCTGCGAACCCAGATTCAGCCTCCAAAGTACTGGGATTACAAGTGTGTGCAAGCACGCCCAGCCTGACATTGAGTTTTTGAGTTTTTTTAAGAAGAGTTTTTGTCTTATAGAATGTTCTCTTTTCTGAATTTACCTCATTATCCCTAAGGTGATATTTAATTTAGTTCTATAACCCCTCTATTTCCTATAAACAATTAACTGAAGTTGGGATCATTGTGTAATCAATGTCTAATACTTGATATAATCCATATTTTTGCTTTATAAAACTTTTCAGAAACAATGATAGACAAGAGTTTCTTACCTCTGATGAGGAAGGCCGACTTGGATTCAGAGACATACTGACCAATGTCTGAGTTGGATAATTATCACTTGGAATTTTGGTTGATTTTTCTCTCTCTTCATGTAAGTAGTATTAAATTAACTTTATAATTGACTTTCAGCTTATTTAAGATATCATCCCATGTATTTCTGGTCTCTGATTTGTTCAGAAAGTGAGAAGGAAAACATAAAGTCTTGAGACTCAAAATGGAAACTTTGAAATGTATAAGCTTATTTTAATTTATTTATTTTTAATACTTTTATTGATACATTATAGTTTCATATCATAATATAGCTCACAATGATAGTGACATACACGTACACAGTACTCGGTAGGCTTTCTACTGGCTCCCTCCCCATCCCCCCTTCCCCATGAAAAACACTGAGATTGGCATTGGTATTTTCACACACATATATATACTAGGTGAGCCACAGTTCTGCCAACCATGAATTTTTATGGGTAAACATTTGGTACTCTACAGTGTACAGTGTTGCTAAGCTATGGTATTCAGTAGGTTGTATATATTAAATGCATTCTATTTTCAACATACAATGGGTTTATCAGAATGTAACTCGTCATAAATTTAGGATAACTAAGTAAAATGGGAAATAACATTATAATGGACTTTTGACTAGGACATACTTTTACAATTCTTTTTAGTTTGTTTGTTGGTACTGGCTCATTCTACCTAGGAGCTACACCCGTGGCCCTTTTTATTTTGAAACAGAGTCTCGTAAAGTTGCTGAGGCTGTCTTCAAATCTGCAATCCTCCTGTCTTAATCTCCTGAGTATTGGAACTACAACATGCCTGATGTACTTTTACTATTCTAAGCAATTAATTTTCTTTGGGTAAAAAACTAAGGTTATAGTATTTTAAATAACAGAGAAATATATTTTGGGAATTGGAAAGACTGAATTTATACAATGGCTGCAGAATGATGAAAATATTTTTCCCATATGTATTTCTTACAGGGCATAGCTGCTTCAATAAATGTAAACAACCATTCTAGATGAAAATAACTAGTCTTTAAATATATTGAGCATCATTTGTCTATTATTTCCTGTGTTTTTCCTTAGAGGTGCCGCGCGCTGCTACCCGACCGGCGGAGAAAAGCACACGACAACAGGTTCCTTCTACATGAAGCTTTACTCAGGATTGCTCTTGTTAACAGGTCTTCAGATAACTTGGTCCGGTGCCGTCCCCCAAGAACCCGCCCGCTTATATTTCTGTCATTGACCAATCAGGATCAGGCTCTAATTAGTCAGGAAACTAAGCCTGCTCACCAGCTAGCATTGCCATCAAGCAACAACACCATATTAGGAGTTGTTTACTGCACGTAGGTACTTCCTCCAGGCGCCATCTTTTGGGTGCAACTGCTTCTGCTGCTTCCAACATAGAGGATTTATCGTAGTTTTATAAGAATGCATGATAAAATTTAAAATACGCGAATATGTAATAAAAATTAAAAAATAAGGTAGTTGAATTATTTTTAAAAGAAATTATCAAATCAGACCAATTATTAAGGATGTATTAATCATACTAAAAGCATAGCAGAGCTTCTTTTGTATTTCAAAGAATTGCTCTACCTTGGTTTATATTAAAATAGTAATTTAAATCTAACAAAACTTAAAAGTCTCTGTTATTCATTATAGCTCTATGAAATCCTACCAGATACCACACATTGTCTTAATGATATCAAAATTAAAGATTATTTCCTGGGATATACAATCTTCTGAGTCAAATTAGTTTCATGTATTACTTCATATATAAATTTCTTACAATTAAATCTTAAAATGTGAATTGTCATTTTGACCATCTCAACACTATTTTAAATACATCAGCACTTCAAGAAAATTTATAGTTACATTTCTATATTGCAAAGGTCTCTTCTGCCATTGTGCTAATATTAGTTTTATGAATTTAAACAAAATATGTCTCATATACATATATGGTCACTTCACTACTAAATAATAACTAGTGGTAATAATCTATAATAATTCTGGTACATGGTAATTCATCAACTAACTGATATATAAATTAGGAAACAAATTTTAAATTTCTGTAGCTATACTAAAAACTTGATATTTTAGATTAGAACAAATTTTTAATTAAGCAAACACAAGACAGATCGATCAAGACATGACTTACTGTTGTCCTAATGTAAATTGTCCTACTATACTATTCCTTCTAAAGTAATAGCAAAGAAGCAATGCTTTGGATTCTAAGAATCTCTGTTATTTCTGACTATATCAATGCTGCATACCAAATCTTAGGCTAGCCAAAACAAATAATTGGATTTAAAAAGAAGAGCCCTTAGAAATTAGAATTGGGAAAAGAACTCAAGACTCAAACATTAGTCAGTAGACATTAAAGCAAAAAGAATGTAGAAAGACGTCATGAAACAGTATCATAACCATGAGGCAAGCCCATGTATGAGACAGCTATCATTATTTGTAAATAGAGATAGAAAAGAGATTAAAAATAGAATGACTAAATGAACTGGTTGTGGAGGCAAACTGAGGAGACATGTTTATATCTAGGCACTATACAGAAGTCAAGAATTCTTGCTGTGGAAGTCCCAAGCCTTGGATCACTTCCAACTCAGCCTATCAGAGGGACAGTTCTTTTTTGGATTTCCACAGAATATCCGTCTTCACTACTGCTCTATGTTGATATTTATAGTAATCTTCCCATTGTTTGAGGTAATTTAAGTGAGTCTTTACTATAAAAACCAAGAGAAGCTAATTACAACTTTAGGCATTCTTATAATTTATAGTTGATCTTAACCAAATCACACTTCACGTATTACATCCTCACAGGTAACACTTCAGATTTTCAAATTTTTTACCTTTTAGGTAATGAATAATGCCAATAACTCAAAAGGAGACAATAAAAAAATGACTGCCAAGTTCCATTTTGCCTTACAAAACACGGATCACAGGTTCAAGGACAGCCTCAGCAATGTAGAGAGGTTCTCAGCAACCTAGCAAAATCATGTTTCAAGACCAAAAAAAAAAAGAATAAAATAAAATAAAAAGAGTTAGAAGTAGAAGGCCCCTGGGTTCAATCTCCAGTAATACACACACACACACACATACACACACACACACGAAATTATAGAATTTTTTTCTCTAATATCCCCTCAATGTCTTCTAAGCATAGTTTTCATAATCATAAAATAGCAACAGGATATTTTCAGCACATTTCTGTTCATCCAACTACAAAAATTATGTTTTTTTAAAGGAACAGAGGTATTTTCTTGCTGAGATGAGCATAAAGCACGAATTAAGATGTACATTACAATGATGCTTCTCTTCCTCAATGACTTTTTTTTTTTTTGCGGTACCGGAGGATTGAACTCAGGGTCATTCTACCTCCGAGCTATACCCCCAGCCCTATTTTTTATTCTTTATTTTGCTAAGTTGCTGAGAGTCTGGCTATGCTGCTG
>PVLC010024032.1:0-15844 GCA_004027655.1 Graphiurus murinus
TCTGTCTGTCTGTCTCTCTCTCTCTCCCTCCCTCCCTCCCTCCCTCCCTCCCTCCCTCTCTGCCTCTGTGATGTAAAGAGCACAGGCCATGTGCCCTCCATCGGCCTCTCCCCACGGCCGTGTCCTGAGATCCGTGGTCACTATCCTCACATGGTCTGAGGCTGAAACCATAAGAAAATAAATCTTCTTTCCTCTAAGGTATGTGCTGAGATATTTAGATTATGGCTGCAAGAATGCTGACGAATACACCCCTCCAAGTGTAAGGACTCCAGAACCACCTCAAGAAACCAGAAGGTGAGAATGATCAGCCAGATCACAGTTTGACCAAGACCGCCTAACTGCACACCTCTCCATTCCTCCTCGATTAAAACCTAAAGCTCTCACCAGCAACACGAGGCCAGGGCTGAGACATCAATCTCACTTTGCCTTCTCGGGGTGGCCATATTGATTAAAGTCCCCTTCCCGCTTTTGGCCATTACCTTTTCTTTTTGGTTTTGGGAGCCTTTGAGTCAGGCCTCTTGCCTAGGACTCTGGTAACACTCACAAGGTCATAATAATGCAAAAAAGAACAGCAACCTCCAAAAAATTCTGGTATGTGTTACTGGGAGGGTGGGAGGATAGGAGAAGGTAGAACAGGGCGTAATCTTTACCTTTCATGCTATGTAGTGAAGAGATCTTAGGTAAACGAACAACAACAAAAAGAAAACAAACCAAAAAAACAGCATGAGTGACATTAAGTACATTATTTAGAGATACAGAGACAAATACCCAAGGAACCAACCACCTAGAAAATTTTAAAGAATTTTAAAGTGGTTGTTATTTGCAGGGCAGGGGAAGACGTATGTTTGTGCTGGAGGAGGGTACAGAAAATCCCAGGGTACTGCTGTTTTTTTGTAACAAGCTTTGACTCTCAAAACTTTCCATGTAAAATTTTGGCAAAATTAAAGTTGAAAATATCAGTAACTGCATCTATCCAAGAAAGGAAAAAGTCTATTATTAACAACCTAACTCTAACCACGCAGGATAGAGGCAAGGAAAGAACGGGAATACACACAGGGACAAATCCTTGTGAAGATTCCTGCTCTGTACTGGGTACTAAGGTTGGTTCTCTGTCTTGTGGAGTCCACCTAAGGAATATGCTGTGGTTCTATTCCTATCTTTAAAACGAGGGCAAGGTCACAAAAGCCAAGTGATCAGTGTGCTGAAGGTCTTATCCTCAGTAAGTGGAGAGGCCAAGACTCAAGTTCAAGAGTGTTAAATTGCCCATGGCCATTGCACTAGCCCATGCTCTCTGCTACCTTTTAAACTGGAAATGATAGCTCTAATATTAACCATGTCTTTCAAGCAGTTCACAGGGAGAATGCAGAGATTTTTTTTTTTAAAACCCTGGCCTGTTTCTACACTATTTCTAAATTAACTTCCTATGTTTAACTGATCAAAAAGTTACAGAAAATTATCTGTATGGAATTATCTGTATATTCCAAATTCTAGGGCACTTCCACTTGGCTCAGCCTAAAATCTAAACAATGAGCATGCTGGGGAGAAGCACACTATTCATTTTCTACTCAAATACAGCACAAGACAGACATAAACATTCTCCAAGACAAATACAGGGGACCCAAAGCTTCATACGAGCCGGCCTGCTCTGCCTCGATTGGCTCTGCTTTACTCACACAACTTCCATTCCCTCTGGTGAAATAATAATTACAAAACATAAAGCTGTCAGAATTGAGAGCTCGCCCCCCTATTACCTTAACTGGTTCCCTATAGTATAGAAAGTTGGTTGCTTCATTTATTTATTTATTTATTTATTTATTTATTTATTTATTTATTTATTTATTTATTTATTTATTTTCTGGTACTGAGGATTGAACCTAGGGGCATTCTACCTCAGAGCTACACCCCTAGCTTTATTTTATTTTTATTTTGAATAGGGCCTTGCTACGTTGATGAGAGTCTCACTACTTGCCAAGGCTGTCCTCTAACCTGTGATCCTCCTTTCTCAGCCTCCCAAGTACCGGGATTACAGGTGTGTGTCACCACGCCTGGTTAGGTGGCTTCTTTTCTTGTATATAAAGAACTGATTTCCAGTCATTTCAATTGCAACTCTACGGGAGAGTCATGGCTGCTTCAAACTCAAATCATCCCAAGCAGTGTCTTATCTTTTGGCTTGTCCCTATCCCCAGGCTGAAACATGCTCTCTGCTGAAGGTGGTTCCAGCTTTGAAATGATAAGTGCTATGTGGCTACAAAAAAGTTTTAATCATTCAGAGGCCTCATATCTCTAGACACCCAAGACTTAAAATAGGAAGGAAATCCCAACATGAGCTGGGGAAAAAAAAAAAAAAAGACCAAACCAAGAGCTATTTATTAACATCAGCATTGGAGTTATTCTGTATGACTAGTCCTCCATGTGCTAGTCTTTATTAAAAAAAAAATGAGCCAGGCATGGTGGCTTATGCTTGTAATCCCAGTACTTGTTATGGCCAGTCTCAGCAACTTGGTGAGACTCTTTCAAAATTAAAAAATATGATAGGGCTGGGGTATAGCTCAGAGGTAGAATGAACCCCAGTACCACAAAAATAAATATATACATACATATATACAAGCAAACAAAGTGGTCAGGACTCTTAGGGAAAAGCCTTTCTTATTAGCATGCTCTGGACAAGGTGCTGTTCTAGAAGCTTCATGTACTTCACATTATTTTTCCCATGAAACATCACCCATGAAACATCACTTCATACTGCAGGTAAGAAAAATGAGAAATGGCGAAGCTAGGATTTGCAAACTGATATACCAGTGCAAAGTTCAGGGGCTTCCAAACCAACCTCACTCTGCCACCAACTGCAAATTTAGGGATCCCCAAGAATACCTTCATACCTGACAATTACCTAGAAGGACCCACACAAGCCTGGAAGAGCACACAATCCAGTAGCGCAGTTCACTACTGCGTAAAGACAGAGAGGGAAGTCAGGCAAGGGAAGAGGCAGATGGACCAAGTTAAGGAGCATCCTGTCCCATGCATGAAGCTCCAGTTACCCTATCCCAGTGGAGATGAGGAAGCGCTACCTTCTCCCAGCAGTGATGTGTGACAGGATGCACAGGAAAAGCTCACCTGAGCCTTTGTGTCCAAATTTTTTATTGAGGCTCAGTCCCCCAGACATGGTTGACTGTTACAAGTTCGTTTCTAGCCATCTCAGAGGCTGAGTTGAAACTGCCTGGCCCAGACCCCCACTCTAGATCATATGGTTCGGGTAGACTATCTGATCTGGCCCAAGGACTACAGATAAGCAAAGATATTTCCATCAGGCAGGACAGGTCAAGGGCTTACTGCACCTCCCAGAAGCTAAAGGCAAAGGCCAATCCTTTCTTTGGATCCAATTAGTCCTTTACTGTACAACCAGATTTCAAAGTCCACATGCTATAGACAAAATGGAGTAATACAAAAATAAAAAAGGACTTTAATTTTACAAAAAAAAATCACTTCATTTTTGTACTCTGTGTGTGTGGGGGGGGAGGGGGGTTGATCCCAGGGGCACTCTACCTCTGAGCTACACATCCAGTCCTATTTTATTCTTTATTTTGAAACAGGCTCTCACTAAGTTGCAGAGGACCTCAATAAGTTGCTGAGGCTGACCTCGAACCTGCAATCCTCCTGTCTCAGCCTCCCAAGTATTAGGATTACAGGCATGTACCAATATGCCTGGCATCATTTTAACTTTCTTAAGAGAGTTTATGTGTTATTAATCAATAATTATTATTTTCTAGATAGGTCTTCCAAATACACAGTCATGTCTATGACTCAAACAGTTGAGGAAGTCCTGGCTAAAGGAAGAATGAGGGACTGCTAGACCTTCTCATAACTCAGAAGCACATGTTAGTTGGGTGGGAACAAAGGAAGTTCAGGGCTAGTTTGGGGGAGAGGCGATTTTAGAATACTGAGAGGTGACTTTTGTGGGGGAATGCTCCAGAGCTGGGTGTGGTGGTGCACGCCTGTAATCCTAGTACTTGGTAGGCTGAGGCAGGAAGATTATAGGTTCAAGAGCAGTCTCAGCAAGTAGTAAGTAGTGAGATTCTCATCAACCTAATGAGACTGTTTCAAAATAAAAATAAAATAGGGCTGGGGTATAGCTCAGAGATAGAATGTCCTTGGGTTCAATCCCCAGTACCACACACAAAAAAAATTGCTCCAGTGGTTCCTTCTGATTTCCTAGATGCGTGGCTTTGGTTCTCGCCTGCCGTAGCTACGCCGTGCTGTTTGTTCTTTGTGTTAGAGGCAGAGACCACAAGTGTCAGCACACATCTGATGGCCTGCGAAGATGCGATGCCCCAAAGAGCTGCTACCCTTTCCTAAGTTTACTGACGATAAGTAGGACTCACATGGCAACAGCTGCCTGCGGAACTCTTCTGAGAGACAAAAGTACAGTAAGATTAAATTCTAGATCTAACCGAGAGCAATTGAGAAAAATTTTTATCTGGAAACTCATTTTCTGAAATTTCAATCTTAATCTCCAATTTTGTTGGAGTAAAGCTGAATCCTCTGAGCGGTGTCACCAAAATGCCATTTTTTCTTTTTTCTTCTGACATTTCTCCAAAACTAATTACTGGGAGCAATCAGGCCTCAGATAAGAGTAAGCTCCACATGTACCACAGAAGGAAACATTCAGTCGGTAGGTTTTGTCAAGAGAGCACTGCACAAAACCTAAATGGAGACACTCAATGCCCTTCTTAGTCTAAGAGAGGAGGGCATGGGGAGGGGACAGCTCTTCCTTCCCTCCCTTTATGCACAGCAAGTCTATATGTCCAAGAGGAGGGGACTCCATGATCAGTGCTCACTTACCTACAGGGTCACAAATTTGGCAAAAACTCTCTTGGAACTGATGATGTGGAATCAGAGATTACTGTTGGTTGAACAGGGACAGAGCACTCTATCTCCTGTTCCCAGTGGACACCTCACTGGTCCTCTCTTGTCTGAATGCTCTGTAGCCTTTGAGGCAGGACAATGTCATTGTTCAAAGTGGGCACTGTATTTTGAAACTGATTTCTAGCTGTGCCTTTTCTGTCCTTGGGCAACACCTGCATTCTTTTAGCTCCAGTTACCTCCTTGGCACTATGAGGAAAAACCAGTATTTATACCCCGAAGATTTTTGTAAGGATTAAATGAATTAATGCATGTCACAGTGAGCCTAATAAATGTCAGGTGGTTAAGTGTATCAGCAGACGTCAAAACTAAAGATTGACACCAGACATGTCATCATTAATGAAAGATGATAGAAGATAATGAGAAGATCATACTGGAAGACAACAGAATAGTATCTTCAAAGAGCTAAGAGGAAATACCTCAATTTAGAGTTTTCTACTCTGATAATCATTCAAGAATGAAAATGAAATAAAGATTTTTGGGGGGAGTGGGAGGGGAACTTAGTTTACTACTCAGTTCAGTCAATAGGAAACTGAATCCAGCAAGAAATGGAATGGAGGAAATGAAGGTAAACCAAGGAGGTGGAATTTGCCTGGATACACCTGAACAAGAACTAAACGCACAAGGAGAGTCCTTGCATCAGGCTGAAGGTAGTTAGCAGTGTTGATTAACTTCAGAATTCAACTGAGTATGGTGTGGTGGTGCATGCCTGTAATCCCTGTACTTGGGAGGCTGAGACAGGAGGATTACAGGTTCAAGACTAGTCTTAGCAATTTAGTGAGGCCCTCAGCAACTTAATGAGACCCTATTTCAAATATTAAAAAAAAAAAAAATAGAAAGGGCTGGAGTCAAAGGTAGAATGCTTCTGGGTTCAGTCTCTAGTACCAAAAAACAAACAAAAGAAAATTGTATAATTTGTTTGTTTGTTTTTCGGTACTGGGGATTGAATCCAGGGGCATTCTACCTCCAAGCTACACCCCCAGTCCTTTTTTATTTTTATTTTGAAACAGGGTCCCAATAAGTTGCTGAGGATCTCACTAAATTGATGAGGCTGGCCTTGAACCTGTGGTCCTCCTGTGTTAAGCCTCCCAAGCTCCCAAGTACAGGGATTACAGGCATGCACCAACACACCTGGCTAGTCTACATTCTTAAAATTCTCTATAAATCAAAAGCTGTTGTAAAACATATAGTCTATTTTCTAAAATAATTAAGTTTTAATTATTTACTCTGTGGATTCTGCAAGCTGTACATCTCACCTGTTAGTTGGCTCCCACCAGAAATAATCCAACCCAATAGGCTACCACTGATATGTGGAAGGGACTTCAATGTTTCTGAACTAAAGTCATCAAAGCTTACTGGACTCATCACGGTCTAACTAATTTTCAGACAGAACCAAAGTTACATTAAATGTGGTGGGCTGAAAACTCAGAAGCAGCAAGCTAACTGTACCTCCTTGTCCCCGATGCCCCTCCACAGCACCTTCTCCTGTAGATCCCTCCCACGGACACTGTGATCATCTGCCTTGCCTCTCCTCCTCAAACCTGGAACTAAGATATGCCGCCTTCCTTTTCTTTCTTTCTTTTAAAAATATTTTTATTGGCACATTGTAATCTCACATCATTATGTAGTTCACAGTGATAGGGATTGTTTTTCTGAATGTGAATCTGGTTTGTCTTTCTGTTGTTCAAAGCCAGAAACACTCACTGAGCTTTCTCCTGCCTTCTAGTTTCCTTTCCACTAAGGAGTCTGCCTCTTACCAAAAGCAGAAATTCCTTTATTTATAGAATTTAGATATCACAGTTAAATGACAAAACTATTCTAGAGACATATTAAAAATAAAAAATTTCGAGCCGGGCGTGGTGGCGCACGCTTATAATCCCAGCATTCGGGAGACTGAGACCGGAGGATCCGGGTTCGCGGCCAGCCTCAGCTACCTAGTGAGGCACTCCACAACTTAGTGAGACTCGGTTTCAAAATAAAGAATAAAAAATAGGGCTGGGGGTATAGCTCGGAGGTAGAATGCCCCTGAGTTCAATCCCCAGTACCAAAAAATAAATAAATAAATAAATAAATAAATAAATAAATAAATAAATAATTTCAATAACGTTCTGCTATAATAATTAAGGGATGATTTGTGTGCAGAATAGCGGGTGGTAGTGGTGAGATTTCTCCCCTGCAAGTGACCATGGAGTACAAACCATCATGGTCTCTCCAGAGACTGTTTCATGCAGGGAAAATCTTACAAATTTAATGCAGGGTCTTTATTTTATTTTATTTTGCGGTACTGGGGATTGAACTCAGGGGCATTCTACCTCTGAGCTCCACCTCCAGCCCTATTTTTTATTCTTTATTTTGAACCAGGGTCTCACTAAGTTGCAGAAGGCCTCATTAAGTAGCTGAGGCTGGCCGCGAACCCGGATCCTCTGGTCTCAGCCTCCCAAATGCTGGGATTACGAGTGTGCGCCACCATGCCCGGCTAATGCAGGGTCTTTAAAGGCCATCTAAATGTAAATATTTAACCAATGCTTCGGATATCTCTAGAATTTTTTTCACTAAAGTCTTGAAAAACATTACCTAGAATTCTTTATCTAGGAAAAATACCCTTCAGAAATGAAGAAGGAATCAAAATATTGCCAGATGAAGGAAAACTTAGAGGACTGGTTGCCATCACACCAATGAGAATTGCTGAAGGAAAGCCTTCAAACAGATGGGGAAGATTTCAAAGGAAATTTGGACCATTAGGGTGAAAGAAAAGAAAGAGTAAACATGAATAAATAAAATAAACTTTTTGTTTCTTGAGTTTTCTTTTTAAGTTATAATTGATGGGTGAAGCAAAAATTATACTATCCCATGTGGTTTCAATATATGTGCAGGAAATATTTAAGATACTATGAATGAGAGAGGGTAAAGAGACAAGGAGAGGAACCATCTCCGTATTTCACTCAGACTAGCAAAATGCTGACATTGGTAGACTGATATACATGTATAATGCAGAATCTAGACCAACTACAAAGTCTATACAAAGAGATATACTCAATATCACTGCAGATAGACCAAAATGAAATTCTAAAATAGACTGCCAGAACAGATTTTAAAAGGCATAATTCAACACTGTTTTGTTTCTAAGAAACTTGACTCAAATATAATGATACAGGGAGGTTGAAAAGGATAGAAAGAGATATAGCATGCAAACACTAATCAAAAGAAAGCAAAATGTCAGGCATGGTGGCACATACTTGTAATCCCAGTACGTGGGAAGCTGAGACAGAAGGATGGCAGGTTTGAAGTCAGCCTCAGCTACTTAGTGAGGCCCTCTGCAACTTAGTGAGACCCTGTTTCCAAATAAAAAATAAAATAGGTCTGGCGGTATAGCTTGGAGGTAGAAGGCCCCTGGGTTCCATCCCCAGTACCACAAAAAATAAAATAAAATCTGAACCTAGCGTCGTGGCGCAAGTTTATAATCCCAGTATTTGGGAGGCTGAGATAGGAGGATTGCAGGTTCACAGCCAGTCTCAGCTACTTAGTGAGACCCTGTTTCAAAATAAAGAATAAAAAAATAGGATTGGGAGTATAGCTTGGAGGTAAAATCCCCTGTACCACCAAAAAAAGAAAAAGAAAAAAGAAAGAATGCAGAAGTGGCTATATTATTGCCATATAAAATTACTAGGGACATTGCATAAAGAAAAGAGAATCAAATCCACTAAGAAGATAATAAAGTCCTAAATGTGCATGTTCCAAACAATACAGTTGCAAAATATGTTTAGTAAAAACTGATATAATTGAAAGAAAATCTACAGTTACAGTTGAAGATTTCAACATTCCTCTTATAACAATTGATAGAACCTTACAAGTAATCAGCAAGGATAGAGAAGAACTCAACACTAACCACGAACCAACAGAATAAATCAGACACTTACAGAACATTCACCCAAGAAGAGCATACATTCCTTGCCAGCACATATAATGCATTTACCAAGATGGACCATATCGGGGCCCATAAAACTATCCTCAACAACTTTTGAAAATACTGAAATCAGAGTGTTTTTTGACCACAACAGAGTCAAACTAGAAACCAGTAAGAGAAAGACAACAGGAAAAATCTCCAAACACTAAGCAATGAAAAAACAAATTGCTAAATAACCTTTGGACCGAAAAGAGAAAAATAAGCAACCAACAGAACAAGAATGAAAATAAATATGTCAAAACCTATGGGATATAGCTAGAGCAAGGTTAAAAGGAACATTTATAGCACTATATGATTATATGAGAAGGTAGGAAAACCTAATAATTTAAGATCTCATTTTAAGAAACTAAAAAAAAGGGCAAAGAAACTTAAACAAAAGGAAGGCATAATAAAAGAACACTGAAATCAGAAAAAAATATAAAATCAATGAGACAAAGGAACTTGGTTCTTTCAAAATAGGAATAAAATCAGCAAATCTCTAGCAAGACTGACAGAGACAAAATAGAACACACAAATCAATGTGGAGATGAGATGAGATACTATGCAAATATCAAAAGGAAACTAAGGTAAAACCACGGACAATTTACTCACATAAATTTGACAATTAGGATTAAACAGACCGATTCCTGGATAGTTCAAACTACCATAACTTATCTAAAATGAAAAATAATTTGACTATTCTTGTAACCATTCAAGAAATTGAATCAGTAATTTAAAAATTCTCCCCATTCCCACCCCCCAAGATATCTGAAGGCCCTGGGAGCCTCACTGGAGAATTCTCTCTCACATTTCTTGAGGAACCAACACTGTACAACACTGTACGATCCTTTGCTGAAGACAGAAGAGAAGGAAACATTTCCCAAGTTATTTTATGATGCCAATATACTCTGATATCAAAACAATACAAAGACAGTATAAAAAAAGAAAACTACGGATCAAAGTCCCTTGTGAATATAGAGGCAAAAATATTTTGAGAAAATATTAGCAAAGAGAACCTTTGGGCTAAAAAGGAAGTTTAAAGACACACACACACACATACATACATACATACATACACACATACATGTGCCTAAAGAGACTTGAGCAATATATAAAAAAGAACTTGATACAACCACCAAGTGGTGTTTATTCTGGATGCAAAAATGGTTCAATACTTAGAAATAAATGTGTTCCATTGTATTAAAGGGAAAGAAAAAAAAAAAAAAAACAGGCTCATACTGAAACTTCTGTTAATCATTTACCAAAAAAGACTTACAATCTTAAGTAATGTGTCTCTTTATCTTTTTGTTTTGTCTTTTCATTGTTTAGTTTTGGTTTTGGTAGTAAGGATTGAACTCAGGGGCATTCATTCTACTTCCTAACTACACCCCCAGTGCTCTTTTTTTGTTGTTGTTGTTTTCAAACAGGGTCTTGTTAGGTTGTTTAGGATCTTGATATATCACTGAGGCTATCCTCAAACCAGCAATCTTGTCTCAGTCTCCCAAATACTGGGATTACAGATGTGCGCCACCATGTCTGACTTCCCTGCCTTTTAAAATGCCCAAATCACAAGGGAGCTCAGCAGTTTCCCCTACTGCTAGCATCGTTTTTAAAGTAGCTTTCTCATTCTCAACGACTGAGTAAGATGTTCCACAGAATCCAGTGTCCTGTGAGGCACCTCAAAGTCTGACCTAAGGATGACCCAAATTCTATACACATTTCATGAAGAACAACAATACTGTACAATAGAACTAAAAGTCTCAAACCAAGAGAACCTTAGACTCAGGACCTGGCGTTATGTGAACTGAAATCAAGAGTGAGGGATGACCATAAATTTACAAAATAGGCCTAAAATAATAAAAACCTTGAAAGGCACAACAGAGTCCAATCAAGAACCAAGACATTATCAGCCCCATCAACTCTCCAAAGCCCTTAAAGTCCTCCTCCCTGGCCAGTCAGGAAGAGGGATTTATGTGTGCCTCCTGTCTTTTTGTTGGTTAACCTTCAACAAAGCTCTTTCTTTTTGCAAAAGCCAATGCCACATTATTGGCTTCTATGCATGTTGGGCAGCATGCCCTGGCTCAGTATTAATATCAGTTAAGGAAAAAACATTTTATTCAACAATACTTCGTAATAAAAAACCCTCAGAAAACTAGGAATAGAGGGTAACTTCAACTTGAAAGTGAACTTGTGAAAAGAAAAAAAAAATCCTATACCTAACATCAAATTAAATAGTGAGAGAACAAGTCGGGTACAGTGGTGTATGCCTGTTATCCCAAAACTTGGAAGGCTGAGACAGGAGGATCACAGGTTTGAGGCCAGCCTTAGAAACTTAGGGAGGACCTCGGCAACCTACCAAGTCATTTCAAAATAAAAGATAAAATAGTGCTGGAGGTGTAGCTCAGAGGTAGAATGCCTCTGGGTTCAATACCCAGTACCACAAAAACAAAACAAAACAAAAATAGTGTGAGAATAAATGCTTTCCCTTAAGTTCAGGAAAAAGGTAAGGACTGGCCACCATTCTTATGTAAAGAAGTACTGATTAATTTCCAGGTCTTTGATCCATTTTGAATTGACTCTTGTGCAGGATGAGAAAGTAGGATTTATTTCCATTTTTCTGCATATGGATAACCAGTTTTGCCAACACCATTTATTGAAGAGGCTATCTTTTTTTCAGTGTATGTTTTTGGCCCTTTTGTCAAAAATCAATTGGCTATAAGTGTGTGGATTTGTTTAGGAATCTTCTATTCTGCTCCATGGTCTATGTGTCTGCTTTTGTGTCAATACCTTGCTGCTTTTGTTACTATGGCTCTGTAGTATAGTTTGAAGTCAGATATTGTGATGGCTCCTGCATTGTTCTTATTGCTAAGAGTAATTTTGGCTCTTCTGGTTTTTTTGTTGTTCCATATGAATTTAAGGACTGATTTTTCTAGATCTATGAAGAATGGCCATGGTATTTTAATGGGGATTGTGTTGAATCTGTAGAAGCAGGAACTCTTGACACATTGTTGATGGGATTGCAAATTAGTGCAACCACTGTGGAAAACAGTGGAGAGGGTCCTCAGAAGAATGGGAATGACGCTACCATATGATTCAGCCATACCACTCCTGGGTATCTACCCAAAAGAATTGAAACCAGACTACCATGGCAATGCTGCACAATTCATAATCACCAATCCATGGAATCAGGAGAGATGTCCATCAACAAATGAATGGACTACAAAAATATGGGATATATACATAATGGAATTCTACTCAACCATCAAGAAGAATAAAATTACGTCACTTGCAGGGAAATGGATAGAACCGAAGAATAGTATGTTAAATGAGATTATAGTCAGTCACAAAAACTGAAGGTTTGGATGTTCTCCCTCAAATGCAGAAGCTAGGGAAAAATTTGGACACAGGAAGGACTCCAGACAAAGGAGAAATTGTAGCAGAGTGAAGGAGGGGAACTAACTGAGGGAGACGGGAAAGAAAAGAGTTGAAAAGGGAAATACCTCAATGGACATGATGGACAAACACAAACGTATCTAAGGCAATCATTGTGCTGAGCACAGGAAGGTGAGGAGGGAGAGAAAGTGGGGTGGGAATTAGGAGATGGCTCAACAAGTGCTGTGTGCATGTATGCCTCCATCACCCTGAACTGCATCAAGATGTATGATTACAAAGCACCAATTAAAAAAAGAAAAAAAAAAAAGAAGTACTGAAAGAGCTAATCACTGTAAATAAGGGAGAACGGAAATAAAAGGCATACCAATAGGAAAGGAGAAAATAAACTGCTCCTATTTGCAGGTAACATAATGATCTCTGCAGACTATCCCAAGAAACGTACAAAAGCAAAAAACCTCCTAGAGTGAGTTCAGCAAGGTTGTAAGATACAAGATCAACATACAAAAATTAATTTGACTTCTGTATACTAGCAATGCACACATGAAAAATGAAATTGAAAATAGAATGCCATTTAAAATTGCTTCCAGAATGCCTTAGGCCTAAACCTGACAAAACATGTTAGGACTTGTATGCTGGAAACTCCAAAGTGCTGATTAAAGAAACCAAAGACCTAAATAAATGGAGTGAAAGAGCAAGTCCTTAAGATGCAAATTAAGACATAATGAGATATTATAAAAGGGGCTTAGAAGTCGCTTTTGCTAAAAGCACTGACTTCACTTGGGCCAGCAGATGCCGGAAGGGAAAGCAGGAGCAGGATAAATCTTGGCATCTCTGCCTTCATTTTGCATATGCTGCCTTTTGCTGTCTTGACCCATTTTATCCCATTATCACAGATGTGAAACACCTATAAAAATTTAAATATAGCATATAATTACATAGTAATTATATAATGTGATAATGAATATAGCATGTTAATATACTTATTAGATTATACTAATGATATATTAACTTATTATATCATGATTAATGAATATACTAATACTTAATCTCTAGATTATGATTTTCCAACTTAGTTTAATGCACCTGTGTCAAGTTCATTGAAATAGTCTCAGAATTGAAAACTTGGGACTTAGTGGGTTAAACTTCGGGTCATTCCTGCTCCACTCTGCACATGGCCATGTTAATCATTTAAGGAGCCTAAAAGGTGGTAACACAAAGTTGATTACCCTAAAATTACCAAACCTCTCTTGTCTCCCTTCAAGGCTGAAGGAACCAAGACAAGAGTAACTAAGATATTTTCAAGATTCCAGGAAGAGAGCCAGGCATGGTAGCACACGCTTGTAATCCCAGCATTTGGGAGGCTGAGACTGGAGGATCCAGGTTCACGGCCAGCCTCAGCTACCTAGTATGGCCCTCTGCAACTTAGTGAGACCCTGTTTCAAAATAAAGAATAAAAAATAGGGCTGGGAGTGTAGCTCAGAGGTAGAATGCCTCTGCGTTCAATCACTAATACCGCAAAAAAAAAAAAAAAAAAGATTCCAGGAAGAGCAGGCAGCTCATCCCATGACGGGACTGCCCCCACCCGCAAGCAGGCGTAATTACCCCATGATGGGAACTGAGGCTGCACCCCCTAAGCAGAAGAAATCACCTCCTGATGGGAACCAAATTGCCCCCTCAAATGATTACAGTCAGCAGGACTTCTCCCAGACATGAAATAGTGATAACTAGACTACAGTTTGACCAAGACTGCTTAACTCTGCACACCTCTTGCTCCCTTCCCCAGCTCTCCCCCTATACAATCCTGGGGCCCTTGTCAGTAACCCCTGAAGACAGGGCTGAGGATGCTTGGTCTTCCCTGGTTCTCCCAGTATGGCTAAACTGAATAAATAAATTCATTTTCTTGCTTTTCACTATTACTTTTTTCATTTGATTTTCGGGGTTAGTGGCCTGACTTGGTATATAGGGACTCCCCAGAGTCAGGCCCATTTGGCCTAGGACTCCAGCAACAACATCACTAGAATAGCCAACTATAAAATTGATGATACTATCAAATGATAGTGTGCATACAAAGAAACTAAATTTTTCATACCTTGTTGGTAAGAATGTAAAATGGTGCAGACACACTTTAAAATAGGTTAGCAGGGTTTTTGTTTTTCAGAAAGGTACGGGGGTGGGGAATGAAGGAAAGAAGGAAGGAAGGGAAGAAAGGAGGAAGAGGGAGGGAGGGAAGGGGAAAGGGAAGGGAACTGACATCTACCATATGACCTAGCAATTGTACTCCTGACACAAAAACTTGTACATGAATGTTGAAAGTAGCTTTATTTGTCATAGCCTAAAACAGGGAAAACCCCAAATGTCCTTCAATAAGTAAATAGTTAAATTTACCTATTTCCATCCATACTATGGAGTATTACTCGTCAATAAAAAGGAATAAATGGAGCCGGGCGTGGTGGCGCACGCTTGTAATCCCAGCATTCGGGAGGCTGAGACCAGAGGATCCGGGTTCGCGGCCAGCCTCAGCTACCTAGTGAGGCACTCCGCAACTTAGTGAGACTCGGTTTCAAAATAAAAATAAATAAAAAATAGGGCTGGGGGTATAGCTCGGAGGTAGAATGCCTCTGAGTTCAATCCCCAGTACCGCAAAAAAAAAAAAAAAAAAAAGGAATAAATGACTCACACATTAGATGACTCTTATGAACATCACGTTGAATGAAAAAAGTCAATCTCAAAAGGTCACCAAATTGTGATTGTGAATTATGATTGTGTTTATATACCATTCTTAAGATGAAAATTTACAGAGGGAGAACAGATTAGTAGTTGTCAGATGATACTTGTAGCTGGAAGGTAAACTGGCTTACAAAGGAATAGTATGAGGAAGATCTTTATGGTGATAGAACAATTTTGTATCTTTTGTTGTTGTATAGTGCTGGAGATCAAACCCAGGGCCTCATACATGCTAAGCACACACCTACCACTGAGCTACACTCACAACTTCAGTTTTATATCTTGATCGTGATGATGTTTATATAATCTACACACAATAAAATTCCACAGAAACACACACACACGAATGAATTTAAAATGGATGAAATTTGAATAAGGTCCGTGGGTTATACCAATGTCAATTTCTCGGTTTCAATAATGTTCTATAGTCATGTAAGATATTATCCTTTTTGGAAAACTAGGTGAAGGATACGTGAGAATTTCTCTGCACTATTTTTGCAGTTGCTCCCAGAACACATTATTTCTAAATGATTAAGTCTCTGCCAGACCATAGGTCAGACACACACAATCAAACTGCAATCAAAGCATGAGGGCCTTTTAACCTCATATTTATTTGAGACTAGAACTGTGTGAAATTTTAATAGAGTGATTCTCATATTATTAAATATTATTAACCTCAGAAGTTGTTCGGGAAGCCACTTGGGTTACTGGTGGAAAGTGAGCCTTCTATGTTCAAGGTAGGCCTGATTTTACTTACGTAAAAAGCATTTCAATAAGAAGAAATAGCCTACCTTTGGACCTTTATGACTTTCTTGGTACTAACCTATTTTTATTATAGTGTAACTCACATACCATAAAATTCAG
>PVLC010024033.1:2500-25095 GCA_004027655.1 Graphiurus murinus
CACATCTACCTCAGTGCTTTGGTATTTATTGAGAACATATTCAGGGACCTGGGTCATTAGCTCACCCCTCTTCATTTTGTGAGCATTAAAAGAAACTTTCTTCTTCCAGTTTCATAGGACTCCGGGGCCTTTAAAATACACAAGTGCCTCAGGACTTGTGGACAAAATCCTTGTTGGCATGAAGTGGTCATTCTGTCTTCTAGAAGCCTATAAATTCATATTCTAAGCAAACTGGTATAATCCTGCTTAAAGTGTTAGATGAGTGATGGGAAATTTGGGACAACAATTTAGGGTAGAAATTTGTCTTAGGACAATCTAGAACATTTCCAGAGGTGGAGATCTTCCTGCAAGTGATATGTATTAAGGTCCTGCTCTCAGGAGACATCCATGAGGCAGTGAAAGAGGCTAAGGAAGTGGAAAAGTTAAGTGAAGTATGGTTTCAGGTTTGATCTTACCCTGATCTTGAAAGGCATTCTAAAGAGTAAATTCATTCCACAGTCTGTTCTCCCTGGAGGCAAAGGAGCAGGATTCTCTCCACATGCCATTCATTTGTGGGCATTGGAATATTCAGGATGTGGGGATGTAACTGCCAGGCAGCTCTAAGGAGTCTGTTTTCATCATGCAAGGTCAAATTTTGGAGAAGACCAAAAGGGTGACTCATTAGTAGCAGCATCACAACAACTGGTGAAAAGGATACTGGGCATCAAATGGGACATGAACAGAATCTGCTGAAGCCCTTCTTTTGTGTTGCTCAATTCCACTTGATCTTCATTTCCATTTTACTACAGCTTCTCACCATTTCTGGACTTCTGGGAAAACTTACAGGAAAGGAATTTGTGGAATGAGTTGCCGTCTCCACAGCTACATTTGGTTCTGAGATTATAATAGATATTCATCACCTCCCTCTTTTACCACTCTTTCTTTCTTTTTTCTTGGTGGTGCTGGGGATTGGACTCAGGGACATTCTACCTCTGAGCTATACCCCCAGACCTATTGTATTCTTTATTTGGAAACAGAGTCTTGCTGAGTTGCTGAGAGCTTTGCTAAATTGCTAAGGCTGGCTTTGAACCTGCAATCTTCCTGTCTCAGCCTCCAAAGTAATAGGATTACAAGTGTGCACCACTATGCCTGGCATACCACCTATTCTTGATTCCTTTTACCCACAGTCTGCTGGCCTAGGTGGAATGCGTGAGAGGGGAAAGATTTAATACAATATCTGAGGTAAGGACAATAATTTGTGGTAGAAGAATGTCTTAGGACAGCCTTAAAAAAGAGCCTCAGATGTGGATCCTTATGCAAAAGAAACCTACAGAAGACCGGGAGCTTCCTTACCAAAGATCCTGAGCCTTTATTACCACATGGTTATCATGTCATGTTTATAGTCATGGTCATGGTGGCTGGTCACAATAAAATGGTGCCTGAGAGTACCAAAAGATGGCCTGAGGGACCACCCAAGTGCTGCCCACAGTATGTGTCAGCAGTTCTACCTGCTCACAGTGATGAGGGTCAATTTTCCCTGTCAGTGTGGGAACTCCTTTCTTGACCTACTGATCTTCTGGCCTAAGAAGCAACCCGGTGGCAGTAAAAGCTTTAGGTTTAGTGTGACTCTCAATTTATCCCCTAGTGGGTAGATTCCCCTCCAGGATCCAGAGACTACAATTGCACAAGTTGATCACCCAGAATGATGGTAAACAGGGTCATTTCTACTGCTCTCCGCTGGGTACTAGACCTACATAGTCTAGCTTTGGGGACATAGGACCAATTAAATAGCCAGTGGTTCAAATTCTATGCTGCATCCTAAAGGCTAGTGCCACATTCTTATACAGTAACATCTTCCAGCTGGTGCCTCAGCTCTGTCTTTAAGGTATCAGTGTACTATTGTGTTGTTAAATCAGTAGCCTCTAGGTGGTGTTGTGTGTGACACGGCCAAGAGAGTCCATGGTCATGTGTCCACTGGAGTGCTCCTTTGCCATAGACTGTGTCCCTCGATCCAAGGTAATTTCATGAAAGATGCCAATTAAAAAAAAAAATCAGGCAACAGGCTAGTTGAAGCCCATTGCTCCTTCCAGGATGGAGAAGTCCACCTTATGATATACTGCTGCTGGCCTTGCCTTAGGAAAGAAGTGAATTCTTATATACTTTCAAGCAAAATGACTTCAATTCCCAAGTACAATGCTCTGGGAAAGGTTGCAGTGAGTCGTTACCAGTGGCACCTGCAGAGCCTAGTAAAATGGATTTCTGAACATCTGGTGTGTGTGTGTGTGTGTGTGTGTGTGCGTGTGTGTGTGTGTGTGAGCACACGTGTTTGTGCTAGGGATTGAATCCAGGGCCTCACACATACTAGGCAAGTGCTCTACCGCTGAGCTATACTCCCAGCCCCAGCTCCCGGCTTTTAGTCCTTCATGTCATCTCTTGCAGAATACGGATGGGATTCTTAGATGGCCACAGGGGCCAGCCTGCTAAAGTTCTTGAGCGAAGCAAGCCAAGAGGAAGCGATGGCCAGCGTGGGAGCTAACGCCCAGTCTGAAAGGGAAGTGCCAACTTGTTATTGCCAAACTTGTTGCCAGATCTTCCACTCTCACGAGAATCTGAAATCCTAGATTTATTTTCATGCAGAAATCTCTCAACTTTTAAAATGCTGACAATCATATCATCAGTTTTTCTAACAGAAAACAGATGAACTGCCCAAATTAGGATAAATGGAGGAGTAAGGATGGTGGCAAGTAGATCTGCAGGAGCAGGTGGAAAATAGCCAGCACCATGGTCAACTCAGAGCTTTATAAAACTCCTTTGGCCAAGAACACGCAAGCATGATATTAGTATGCCTTGGCTCCCATAAAAAACCATGCCATAGAATGGGCTGCTTAAATAAAAAACATTTTTTTTTCACATTTCTAGAGGTTGGAGATCCAAAATCAGGGTTGCCAGCATGGTTGGGTTCTGGCTAGGGCTCTTTTCCTGATTTGCAGATAGCTGTGTTATTGATGTATCCTCACTTGACCTTTGCTCTGGTGCACGTAGAGGAAGAAAGCAAGCTCTCTGGTGTTTCTTCTTATAAGGACACTGATCCTATTAGACCGGGATTAGTATCCCCACCTGCACAACATCACTTAACCTTAGTTATTGCCTTTGAGCCCCATCTCTATAGCAAGGGCAAGGGCTTCAACATATGAATTCTGGAGGTACAAAAATAATCTGTCCATAACAAGTATCAACATTTTAAAACTTGGATAAAAGCAGAGAGAAAGAATGCAATGTGTCTTCCAGTTCACTTTGGAATATCAGTGTGTGATCTTGACACAATTAACTGGCTACATGTAAAGTTGGCGCTATAAAAACATGCTGCGTTTATGTATCTCAAACTGTGAGTCAGTCAGACAATATTTGGGTCACAATATTTGACATCCTGGTTAATTGATTACCCCAAGTTTTCACCTGTAAAAAGAAGTAATGAGAAATCTGGGAAAATTGTAGAACTGGAAAATACGTTGCCAAGCTGTTCATTTGAAATGAATTGTCTGGTTCAACAAATATTGACCTAGTAATTTCCTTGTTCTTTTATACTTCGCACTGAGCTCTGCATTCAAAAGCAGTATGCAGAGGGACAGGCAACTAAAAACCATGCAGATTCAAAAACAGAGATCAGGCATATTGTCACTACCAGTGTCAGAGTAACTTAAGATGTTCCAGATGATGTATATTTTGTGATTAGGGCTTTCAAACAGAAACCAAAAAGGGGTTCACTGAACTTAAGAATTTATTCCTTCAATAACCAAAAGCAATTACTCCATATCTATATTAATATCAAAGTGGTGTTTACAAAAAACTTCAGCTCACCTGGGTGCTTGTTATAAATGCAAAACCGTGGGCCCTATCCCAGACCCACTGCACCAGAAACACTGGAGTCCCAGCCGGACCATCTGTTTTACCAAGCCCTCCAGGTGATCCCGATGCACACTGCAGTTTGAGAATCATTGTGGTTTATTACAAAGTTGATGGAAATTTGACATTTTAGTAGTTTCTTAACTGTACTGGGCACCTTCTCAGGAGACCCAGCAGCAGCATCGGTGTATGAGCCCAAGGCTATTCAACTCCATCGCCCAGGTGATCAATATGCTTAGTCAAATTCCTTCCTTAAAGTACGTATGGAGTATCTCTGTTGGATCCAGGGCCTCATGTATTTTATGTTCTCTGATTTAATTTTTCTAAGGACATCTAGAGACAGTTTCTATTGTTCCTATTTTGCAGATGGCGAATATCAAGTTTATAAAAGTTAAGTCACTTTCTCCTGTGGCATAATATTTAGATGGCGTAACTGGGATTCATCCTCAATTCAGATTGCCGCAAAGTTCAGGTTCTCACCTTGATTCCTTACACAAAGCCGTTCTCTTTATTTTTAAAATATTCTGCCCCTGGTTGCCAGTGTCTATCCACTGCTATGCTGTTTTCTGGGTTAGAGACCGGATCTTTCTCAGCTCACACCCCTGCTCTGAAACACAGAACACAGGAAATGACTGTTCTCCCAACTCTTCCAAGGATGGTACTTAGCTAGGAAAGATGCATGGTGTGGGGAACAAGTTCATTACTTGTGGAAGCCTTAGGCATGGGGCTCATTTCTCCCACAAAGCCCCCAAGGAGAAGGTCTGGGAGTCATACGGAAAACCCTTCTTACTAACTCATCTGGCAATCCACTTTACTCTCCTCTTTCCAAGTTTCTCTTTGAACATAATTTCCTTCAGTCAGAAAACTTGCCAAAAGAAAGCATGGTATATTTGAGAAAACATTGATCTATGGGTCAGAAGTTTTATAGCCAACACCTTTGCTAGGTAGGTATACCCATTTGATAATGAAAGTACTGTGATGCTGAACTACATTTTTCTTTCTGTATACTGAGGGACCTCAGAATGCGACAAAACTGTACTGCTTATGAATATTTATTGGCTGGCCTATTTCCTTCACAGAGAAAATGTGGACTGGATTAATGAGTGTCAAGGACCACTCCATCCAGCTCCAGCATTCTGGTGTTTATGAGAAGAACTTAAGCACTGTCAAATCACCCTTCTTTTTTCCAAGTATCACTGAAGAAACTGAAGTTATTAAGAAGTCTGTATGATGTTCGGAATCTGCCTATTTATGGCACTTTTAACTTGATTTGGTTTGATTCAATTCAATGTTTTATTTTGCAGTGGTTTTTCACGTGCACACAAGTAAACATTACATTACCTAGAAAGGTAGCTAGACATTCTATTCCAGTGGAATAGGTTAATGCCACAAGTGATGAGGTCTGCTAATTAATAATTTTAGAGGTTATAATGAGATGTTCTTTAGTGGAAAACTTCATTTTGGAGAAGTAGGGTCCATTTTTATTTTCATCTTAAGAAATATGCAAGATATAAAGCTTTTTCTATCTCAAAAGACTTAAATTAAAAGGTATTTTTAAAAACGTATTTCTCCCAGAAAAAAACATTGTTTTTTACAATCAACCATCACCTATCAGCCTATGAACTCATCAAATGTAAAACAAAACTTTATAAAGCAAAGCTAAAAACACTGCTCAAGAAAATTGAGGTAAATGTTGCATATTTTTGTAGAAAATTTGTCAAAATAAAACTTGGAAGCCGGGTGTGGTGGCGCACGCTTGTAATCCCAGCATTCGGGAGGCTGAGACCGGAGGATCCGGGTTCGCGGCCAGCCTCAGCTACCTAGTGAGGCCCTCCGCAACTTAGTGAGACTCGGTCTCAAAATAAAGAATAAAATATAGGGCTGGGGGTATAGCTCGGAGGTAGAATGCCCCTGAGTTCAATCCCCAGTACCGCAAAAAAAAAACCAAAAAAAACAAACAACAAAAAAAAAAAACAAAACTTGGAGAATGTTCTAAATCTCTATCAGCTGGGTTGTTTGTAGGTTTATCACAGGAGGACTTAATGTGCAAAGGGAGGGGCAGGGAAGAAATAATCTCCTAACAGTTAACAGCTTGCAGCTGCTATCTTAACACCAGCCAATAAAGATTCATAAATAGTACAGTCATTGTTTCATGCTGAGGTCCTTCAGTATACAGAAAGAAGGATGCAATTCAGCATGGTTACTTCAGCCTGGGACAACTGGGACCAAACTTAAAATTTATGGAAAACGAAGAATGAGAAAATAGCAGTATGAGCAAGAATTGGCATTAAGAATTAAATGGAGTGATATCTTATTACCACCCTAGTCTAACTAGCCATAATATTTACATACTAATAAATACTTCGGCTAAGGCATTTAATCTGCACAGATACAAGGTCATTAAAAGTGTAAGATTTTGCTAACAATGCAAATGTACAAATTTGCCAAAAC
Source organism: Graphiurus murinus (assembly GCA_004027655.1). Taxonomy (NCBI): domain Eukaryota; kingdom Metazoa; phylum Chordata; class Mammalia; order Rodentia; family Gliridae; genus Graphiurus; species Graphiurus murinus. Next base: position 8,834 of record PVLC010024033.1, read on the forward strand.
TGTCTAAAACTCTCCCAAATAAAATCTGCCTTAATTCTTTTTAAGAATTGGGAGCCAACAAGCTTCAGACATAATTAACCATGAGAGTTAGACTACACAGACATGAATACTAAATATATGTATGTCGTATGTTCATAGAAAGTTCCATTTTGGTTAAGTAAAATTAACAACAAAGTTTATGTGCCATGTTGAAAGTTAAACATAATTGAGCTAAATGATAGACATAAATGATTACTTGCTAACATTAATTACCATTTTTAGTTTTTTGCTATTGTCCTATGTATGATCTATTATATAATTTCAATACTCATTCAAGAAGTATTTTTCGGCTACTTATCCTGTGTCATGCACCATACTAGGCAATGTGACTATAAGTAATAGGAGTAATAGCATTAGCACCCATGATCTTTGAATTTTAGTGGGAGAATAAACAATAAGCAATTAAGTAAAACTGATGACTTTTAAACTGAGTCTCAAAAAAAAAAAAAAAAAAATGAGAAGTTGGCCGTATGAAGAATCAAGAAAAGAATCTTCCAGGAGCCAGTGATGACTGAGGCTGCTGTGGCAGGAGTCAGGTGAGGAAAGGAGGTTCAGGAAGGGGTGGGAGGGCCCTGCCCAAGGGGGACTTCATATCATGGGGGAAACATTTAGAATTTACTCTAGTACAATGGATACCCATTAAAGTGGTATTAATCAAGAGAGCAACGTGATAATCCTTTAAAAATAATCACTGCTGGTTTTGCAGTGGTGTGTAATCTATAGTTCCAGCTACTTGGGAGGCTGAGGCAGGAGTATCACAAGTTTGAGGCCAGAGACCATGCCTCAAAAAAGAAAAAAAAAGATCACTGCTATGGCTTGAATGTGCCCCCTTCCCAAGTTCACATGTTGGAATTGGACTCCCACTGCAGTCGTGTAGGGAAGTGTGGCCCAATGGGACGTGTTGGAGTTCTGGCACACTAGCCTCATGAATGGCTTAAGGCTGTTATTGTTGGAATGAGCTTGTGATTGTGAGAATGGGCTCCTGATGAAAGCATGGGCTTCTGCTCTTTCTCTTGCCTTCTCTTTGCCCTTCTGTTATGGGATGATGCACAAGAAGGCCCTCACCAGAGGTCAACCCCTTGACTTCAGTCTTCCCAGCCTCGAGAAACTATGAGGGCACAAATTTATCTTCTTTATAAACTTCCCAGCCTTGGGTATATTTCTACAGCAGCACAAAACAGAATAAGACAATTACTCTAGCAACTATGTGGAGAACAAAGAAATAATGATACATATCAGGTGAAGGTTTTTAGTAACCTAGGTGGGAATAATGAACAAAGGTATATTTTATAGGTAGAACTATCAGAGTTTTCCAAAGGTGATTACCTGATTTCTGGCTTTAGTAATAAGATAAAAAAAAATCATAGTGTTATTTCCTAAAATAGAGACTCTAGGATGAAGAGTAGGCTTAAAGTATCGAGAATTCCATTTTCAATGAGTTATTCAACTGAAAATAACAGTAAATGGTTGGATATTCAGATTTAAGGCTCAGAAGCAAAGTCTGGACTATGACAAAAGCTTAGGAAATGTCAGTATATCCATGGCATTTAAATTCATGTAAATAAACTTTTTGGGGGGGTACTGGGAATTGAACCCAGGAGTGTTCTACCTCTGAGCTAGACCCCCCAGCCCTATTTTATTTTTTAATTTTGAAACATGGTCTTGCTAAATTTCTGAGACTGGCCTCAAAACTGCAAACCTCTTGTCTCAGCCTCTCAAGTACTGGGATTACAGGCATGTACCACTATGCCTGTCTTAGAAAAAATATTTTCAGGGTGAAAATATAACAAAGAAGAGGGATCAGGAGCAAATCCTAATAAATGTCAACATTTATAGGCTTAGAGAAGAAGGAGGAACAGAAAATTAGACTGAGCAGGAGAAACCAGACAAATAAGAGCAAACTAGAAAAGTAGGATTTGTGAAGAAAAGGTTTTAAAAGAAGCTTATATAATTAATGTTAAATAGGCTGGGGATCCTGATGTAGCAGACAAAGTTAGTACTGATTAGACCAAATAAAAAAATTAAACTTTTTCTTCCAAAGTATCTATTATTAATATCAATATTAATGTTAATAACTTCCTCTGTTTACATAGACTCATAAATTATCTGTGTCACAATCACACTTAGCCATTTTTATACATATTCACACAGATCTAGACCTTGAAAAGAAGTAGGATCTGTGGCCTCTTCTTCACCTGCCTTCTCTGCAACTTGAGTTCTCTGCTGTACTCATGTGTCACAGCACACAAGCTATTCCCTGTTTCAACCATGTCCCCAAGTTTCCAGAACTCAAGACTTACAGCAGTGAGTGCTTGGGGAAGAAGACAGCCTGGCCATTTTTGCTGGTTGAAGAGAACTGGGAAGTAAGGAACAGGCCAAGACTGGTGGCATACAAGGTGGAAGAGGAGTATACAGTTTGAATGGACTTTGTACCATCCCGGGCATCTTAGGGAGAGGGATGAAAAAATGTGAGTAAAATAATAATAATAATGATGATGATGATAATAATAATAATAATAATAACAATCATAATGCTAGCTGAGTTTCCTGAAAATATTTCGAGCTTTTTTTTAGATAATTAAAAGTAAAACTTAGCAATAGAACATAACACACTGTAGGCAAGATCCAGTTAAATAGCAAAACCCTAAAAAAATGCCAAACATAAACGTTGCTGCAAAACAGAGGCTGGGAGAGAGCATTTTAGGAAGTAAAGCAGGCTCAAAGTTGCTGTCTCCCAGCCACAAGTTAGCAGGGTCTGCACGCCCCACCCAGCACATTGAGAGGATAAAGGACAACTTTTCACAGACTGGAGGAAGGGAATGCCTTTGGCTTCTGCAAGGATGTGTGAAGTAACAAACGGGTGGAGAGGGAACTGGTACTCACAGAAACACCACTGATGAATGTCCGTATGTTTGTGTCTGGTTTTGCACAATTTGCTAAAGCCCGGGAATTAATGCCTATACCATGTCCACTGGACAGGAGAGAGATTGTTCTTCCATGGATTTGCATGGGATGTGGAAGAAACTGACAGAGGACAGTTTCTGGAAACTGGAGTGACCTTGGAAGCAGGTGACCTGAATAGGAGCCGGCACAAACACATTATCCTTGACCATACCTGGCCAAAAGTCTTAATAATTCAGTGAGGAGGAATACATCTGGGTCTCCAAAAAATGAAATAAGGAAAAAAAGAAAAAGAAAACAATAAGTTACCAGGAACCTAAAGAATAGTAGAGGAGAAGTTAAGCATGGTGGCACATTCCTTTAATCCTACTTGGGAGGCAGATAGGAGGATTGCAGGTTTGAGGCCAGCCTCAGCAACTTAGCCATACCCTGTTTCAAAGTTTAAAAAGAAGGATTGGGGTGTAGCTCAATGGTAGAGCACACCTGGGTTCAATCCCCAGTACCACAGGAAAAATAAAAATAAAAAAAGAATGGTGGAGGAGGAAAGAAAAGCAAAAAAGGGAGTTTACATATGCAAATGACAAACGTTAGAGTAGGCTTTATGATTTTACTTCTTAACATAGTACTTATAGGCTATTGCTTTATACCCTATTTATTTTTTCTTGTTCTAAACAGATATGAAGTATTTCCAAATTTGGGACAGTCTCCTCATTTCTTCCCTTCTCTTCATATGGTTTATTTCTTAAATCTTCCAAGGTCAATGAGGGCCTAGGGAACTTAGATGATCAAACATTTGACTTGGAGAGAGTGGGGCTTAGCACTACAGTTAAATGCTCGTCTGGCCACACTAATTACATAATTTGTTGACACCCATGGCCTGGCTGCATCCTCTCCTCCCAGAGTTATCCTCCTTATCATGTTGATACCATTATGACTGGGCAGGAGACAGGGACCCCATGGCCTGGCTGGTTACAGAGTCCTATTTGAGGGTCTTTGTGATGAGGCTCTGGCTCCAGCTCATTACCAAGTAGGATGCTGGAGGTAGTAAGCTACCTATGGGTCTTTCTCAACTTTCTTGCCTGAAATGAGAACCCAAAACACACACGCAGGAGAATGAGGAGATCATGAGGTTTAAGGGAGTGACACAAAGCCTAAGAACTTCCATTATGTCCCTAGTTCCAAAGAAAAAGAGTGGCTGCAATATCCGCTTAGTGCAGGCCTAGAAACAATGATTTGTTGGCACGAAACCATGTACTTAACAAAAGAAAGCTTCTCTTGAGCAAAAAGTGGAGAGTGACAGCAACTATTTGGATTATTTAGCTACATTGCTGCATGTTGAGCTTTTTTCCTGAAATCTCTTCCAAATCCTTTGAATTAATTTGAATGACATCAAGCATTCTAGCAGTTGGCCCATTTTCTAAAACAATTAAAAAACAAACAAATAAAAAATATGCTGACTTTTTTGTTAGCTACAGAATTTTGTTTACATTCCTCATTAGAAGACTATTAGTAATTGACATATGAGGTCAAGTTTACAGTGAACAAAGAGGAAAAGAATGGAATAATGTCTTATGAAGTTAAGTTTAACTCAATAGTTTGAACTTCAAAGCAAGTACTTTAATTGTGAGTGTATACCACTTAAATGCCTTGATTGTTGACTGATTTTGTACCATATTCTGTGTGGTTTGTATGTGTGTGCATATCTCTGTCTAATCTTTATTTGATATATCAGAAAGTCTTTTGAGTTGAATTTCTTGTGCTTTCTATATTTGTTGAAAGTATAAAGAAAGAATACCCTAAAAGGATTTTTAATTTTACAATGTATAAATGTTTCCCTAACAGCTCTAAACACATGTAGGTGGGAGGTTTAGCTTTATCTTGAATGAATCATGTATTTAGAGTCAACAGTGATCAGAATGAAAATGATCGAGGGGGACTGTTCTCATTTTTACATGTTGAATCTAATAGTCCAGAAGCTCTGGGCTGGTTTCCAACTCAGTCTCTGACTCAGCCATATTTCCCCCACAGGATGTGAGGAGGTGGTATGTCTGAGGGCCATCAACATCCCTAAGGCATTACTCCACCCAGGTTTCTAGGGCATAGATTGAGTTTCCCAAAATGCAGAGCAAGGATTAGCCCTGCACTCTTGCTGTTCTCTCTAGCAGCCGAAACAAGAAACCATAGGTACGATGGACATAATCACTTCCGTTTCACATAGCTGTGTAGTCTGCTGCTAAATATCCTATCCCCCTGCCTGGAGTTCAATTCACTTATTCACTCTTTCTACAAGTATATTGCTAAACTTTTACATATGGTGGAAAACATGTTGGAATTCTGCATGCATGTAGATTGAGAAGCTAATAATACTTGGAATGAGTGAAAACCCCAACTGAAGAAAGTCTGTAAAGATCTGTACTATGATCTTTAAGGTGGAAATTATGGGCTAAAGTCCCCCCCACCCCGTACATGAACTCTCAGTACCCCAAAATGTGACTGTAATTAAAGATAGGACCTTTAAGGTCATAACAAAGATTAAATGAAGTCCCTTGGGTAGATGTTAAACTAATCAGTCAGGTCTCCTTATCAGAGAAGAAAATTTGGATCACAAAGAGACACCAGGGATGCACTTGGGCACAGAGGAGAGGCCATGTGGAGACACAGTGAGAAAGTGGCCATGTACAGCCATAAGCAAAGGCCCCAGGAAAAACAAAACCTGCCCACACCTTGATCTTGGATTTCCAGCCTCCAGAACTGTGAGAAAATACTTTTAGTTGTTAAAGACATATTGTCTGGTATTTTGTTTTGGCAACTCTAGTAAACTCCTACACTAGAATGGCAGGAGAAGTTTGCCTTTTTTTCCTCTTTACTTTTATTGGCACATTGTAATTATACATCAAAGTGAGTTTCAAAGTGATACATTCATGCAGGCACACATCAGTTGGTGTATTTCCTCCACCTCCCTCTACCCTGCTCCCTTCTTCCTTCCTGGACGTGTCCCTTCCTGTACATGTTCATGAGACTGGTAGTGATACCTTATTTGAACTGTCTTTCTTTCTTCAGTCCTTCTTTTTATCCTCCTTTTCTCTGTCTCCCACCCCATCCCTTTCCACTGTTCTACAGGTCTCTCTCTTCTTTTCTCTTTTATCTAAAGTCCCTTTTCTTTATTATTTTCCCTCTAGATTTCACATATGAGGGGAAAAAATAGGACCCTTGACTTTCTGAAACCGGCTGATCTCACTTAGCATAATATTCGCTAGATCCATCCATTTTCCTGCAAATGACACAATTTTGTTCTTTATGACTGAGTAAAACTCATATTGTGTGCATATGTCACATCTTTTTTTTCCTTCCTCCCTCCTTCCCCCTCTGTCTCTCTCTCCCCCCCCTTCCTCTTTTCCTCTCTCCCTCCCTCCCTTCCTCTTTTTTTGTACTAGAGATTGAATCCCAGAGCATTCTACCTCTGAACTACACACCCAGCCATATTTTACACCCTAGCCATATTTTATTTTTCATTTTGAAAAAGGGTCTCACTGAGTATTTGAGGGTCTAAGTTCCCGAGGCTGGCCTTGAACCTGTGTTCCTCCTGAATCAGCCTCCCTATTACTGGGATTACAGGAAAGTGCTACCACACCCAGATCTGCATTTTCTTTATCCATTCACTCATTAATGGACATCTAGGTAGCTCCCATAATTTGGCTATTGTGAATTGTGCTACTACAAACATGGGTTATGCATGTATCACTATAATATTCTGACTTTAATTCTTTGCGAGACATACTGAGGAGTAAAAGTTCAGCTCTGAAGTATGCAAATCTGAGTATGATTTGTAGCACTAGTGGAAACTTGAGAAAGTTGTTAAAACTCTGAATCTTATTTCTTCATTTATAAATTGGGATAACAATAACTACCTATTAAGGATTTCTTGACAATCAAATGACTGACCTGAAGTAGGCACTTAAATATTTTAGGGCTGGGCATGATGGCACATGCCTGTAATTCCAATACTTGAAAGGCTGAGATAGGAGGATCACAGGTTCAAGGCCAGCCTCTGTAATTTAGTAAGATTTTCAGCAACCTACAAAGACCCTGTTTCAAGGTAAAAAGGGTCAGGGGTATAGCTAGGAAGCAGAATGCCTCTGGGTTCAATCCCCAGTACCACACACATACACACATACACAAAAAGGTTTTTTTTAAAAAAAATATTTTAGGGATATGGCTATCTACTGGTGGAAATGAATAGAATTTTTCAGTTAGACTTGGATTTGAATCCAAGTTCTGTGACTTAGTTGGTCAACCTTGGATACATTACTTGAAACTCCAGCCCAGAGGGCCTACCTATAAAACACTGGTTATATTTTAGGTGATCCATACATGTTGGTACAGAGGCAGTGTCAATTCTTTCTGATTTTCAAAGTTGTGCATCAGCTGTGAGTTCTCCAGGGAAAGGTGAGAGGTGGAGAGTCCAACTGAAAGGAAAAGGCTATGGTTGCAGGAGTTTTATTATTTATATTTGACCTGTTACCCCTACTCACCATGCGGTGAGTAAATGGAATAGTCCTTCTCAAAGAAGAGCAGCCAAACTTGAGAGTCTGAGAAAAAGCTTTACCACCAGGCTAGTATGTGGGTGATTAATCATTCTGTCCTAGAAGTGCTGAAGTGACCGTGTGAAATCTAGTTATCAAACCTCTGGTTTCTAGATGGGAAAGTGGATAAAATAGGGCTTGAAACAAGTAAAAAATCTATATAAACCATATATCCTTCATCCTGCCACACACACAAGTATAGTAATCACCAGGAAGCCAGGCATGGTGGCTCAGGCTTGGAGTCCCAGCATTGCAAGGGGCTGCGGCAGGGGTATCACTTGAGTCAATGAGTTTGAAGCCAGTCTGGGGAATATAGTAAGACCCTCATCTTTTAGACAAACAAACAAAACAAAACAAAACAAATCCTTTAATTCTATGACCAAGAGACAATCTCCATTAATCTGGCCCAGTTCTGAAGATATCTATAATTCTGTGTGTACTTATATTAACATCTATATAAATACTTTCTATGCATAGTATTTGGAAACTGCTTTTTTTCTACTTAGCAATAGATTACAAAACTATTTGCATGTCATTAAATAGAACACTCAAATGTTACTTTAAATGACTAAAAGTTATGGTATTTTTAGAACGTGGCAGAGTTTTAAAACAAATCCTTTAAAATTTTTGTTTTTAAGCATCCAGATGTTACTCCTTTGGATGTCTATCTGATTGATAGCTAGATTTGCACCCTGTGAGTTGCAATAAACTAGCATGGAATGTGAGTTTGTGGAAGTGGATGAAGACATAATGGCTATTAGAGCTCTGGGTATTATGGGGGAAAAGCAAGAAAAGTGAAACAGTGAGAAATGCATTTCTACTTTAAAATTGTGGGAGAAAACCATTTTTAGGGCCTATGAGAACATCACTTACCTACACAAAGAGCCTTAACTTTCTTGGAATTAGTGTGTTTCCAGCACTAAGGGCTCACACCTCAGACTGGCTCAGGAGAAGTGGACCAGAGGATCAAGATAACCTTTTCCAGTTCAGCAACTGGAAAGAGAGAAATAACCTGGATTTTTATGATCCTTTGTAGATGACTTTATGGAATTCAGGTTTTAAGAAAAATGATTACAATTCTAAGGAAGCATTTTGTTTCTTATTAAAACCATACAGATATTTTTATCAATATTTTTAGCTATAGTAACTGTCATTCCATTCATCAGAGATTTCTATTCATTCTCTCCCCCCCCCTCTGTCTTTCTCTCTCTCTGTCTCTCTCTCTGTCTCTCTCTGTCTCTCTGTCTCTCTCTCTCTCTCTCTCTCTCTCTCTCTCTCTCTCTCTCTCTCTCTCTCTCTCTTTCTCACAGAAGTAGCTTTCATGGACTCAAATGCTCAGCTAGGAAAATGTGTCAAGCTTCCCAGTTCAGCTCAGAAATATGAAAAAGGTGAGGTCTGTTTAGCTTCTCAACATTTTTTCCTTTTCCTTGCTCCCAGATCTGTGAGTCACCGTTACATGTGAAAAATCTTTGGAGTGAGAATTATTCCTTGGCAAGTAATGCTCTTAGACAAACTTCCCTATCATTCAAAGAAATGACCCTTATCTCCTTATTTGCTGGAAGAATGCCTTTGCAGAGGCATTTAATCTAGTCCAAAATAATTCCTCAGGCTTCCCAGGGGTTGACTACACTGTTCTCAAGTGACTGTGAAAATACCACTGCCGCATATTAAAAAAAAGGGTGGCTGTTTATTTTCTTGTTTAGTTGGTGTTGGTAAATCTCATCAGTTTGGTTTTATAAAGAATTCCTGAAAAATAACTTTATTAAGAGCACTGACTTAATAAAAGGATTCAGGAAGATAAATGTCCAGATTAGAATATTAAAAAAAATAACTGAATCAATAATACAACATTCTGCTAGAAAGTAGATGTATAGAATATCACAATAAGATCTCTTAGGAATATAAAACCATCAGTTTGAGCACTTAATAGTTTTTTTTTTTTGCTTATATCATACATGTGCTTTTGTAAGAACTTACACACTTTTTATAACTATTCTCTGTGCCCACTCATGTCTTCTCACCCCATCTTCCTTTCCCTACACTCCAATAAGGAAATACTTCCTAACTATCTCCAGGCTTTAAGGAATGTTTGTACTGATATTCTATTTGACTTTACAGTAGGAACAGAGAAATTTTATTTATTTACTCACTTCATGAGATTGAACCTCTGAGCTACAACCTCAGTCCTTTTTATTATTTTATTTATTTATTTATTTATTTATTTATTTATTTATTTATTTATTTATTTATGATACTGGGGATAGAATTCAGGGGCACTCTACCTCTGAGATATACCCCCAGCCCTATTTTATTCTTTATTTTGAAACAAGGTCTCACTAAGTTGCGGAGAGCCTCACAAGTTGCTGAGGCTGGCCTCCAATCTGCAATCCTTCTGTCTCAGCCTAGAATTACAGGCATGTACCACCATGCTAGCCAGGAACAGAGAATTTTAGTGGCCACTTGATGAAAGTGAAATCACTCTCCTTTTTGGGGGGTTTTTTTGGTCGACATTAATTAGCATAAAATTGTGGAAAGTTTATCACATATCTATAAAGAGATTGACATTCCGAATATTGAAAGAAATTAAATTTAACAACAAACAAAACAACCCGATTCAAAGCAGGCAAAGGACTTCAGTAGACATTTCCCCTCAAAAGATTCACAAATGGCCAATAAATATGTGAACAGGTATTTAGCATCACTAATCATTAGGGAAATGCAAGTCAAACTACAATAAAAATACCCCCTACAATGTGATATAACCTTTTGCGATACTGGGGATAGAATTCAGGGGCACTCTACCTCTGAGATATACCCCCAGATATCCTTGTGCATTGACGGTGGGAAGGTAAAATGGTAGAGCTTTGAGGGAAAGCAGTGTGGTTATTTCCTCATCAAATGAAAAGCAGAATTACCATATGATCTGCAATTCTAGATATGCATATCCCAAAGAATTGAAAGTAGGGACTTGAAGAGAGGTAATTGTATACCCATGTCCATAGCAGCATTACTCAAAATAGTCAAATGTTTGAAGCAGCCCACAGATGAAAAGACAAGCAAAGTGCAGACAGTAGATGCATACAATGGAACTGCACTCAGCTTTTAAAAGGAAGGAAACCCCATCATATGCTACAACATAGGTGAACCTGGATGGCATTATGCTTCGTGAAATAAGCCAGTCACACAAAATAGACAAATACTGTGAGATTTCCACTTACATGTAGTACCTTCAGTAGTTGGAAATATAGGAAAAGAAAATGTCGTGCTGGCTACCAGGGATGGGAGGAGAGAAGAATGAAGAGTTGTGTTTTAATGGGTGGGTTTGGAGACTCAGTTTTACAGGAGTAAAAGAAGAAGAGTTCTGAAGATGGGTGGTGGTGATTGTGATCGTTATACTGCAATATAAATATACCTAATACTACTAAACCATCCACGTTAAAAACAAGATGGTAAATTATGTACATTTTATCAAAATTTTTAAAAATTGGGAACAAATTGAGGGAACTTTATTCTCTTTTTAAGCACCATTCTTTTTCCCATTTCTCTCCAATTTTTCTTAACATTGATGAAATTTTCTCATTGGATCTGACTTCGTTGATGTATTTCTTAGCTGCTTTGTATCATGTAACATTTCAGCAACAAAGCTTTGGAGAAAATACTTTATTTTTGTGATGCTTTCATTTCATAGGATGATACTAAAATATCATAAATGCCCATAGCATCTGTTAACAATGTGTTTCATTGATAGGTTTGGATGCATTCGATCTGTAATCTTCTAATTAGCTAAGATGGTTATTTAAGCAGATAAGGCAGGGTAAAGAGCTTGTGACCACAGGCTCGCATGAGGAAGTGGCTACAGGGTGGAGTGCGTTTTGGTCAAGGGAATGTTTTCGTGATATTTTCCTTTCCATGTTGACTATAATTCAGCCATCCCAGAAATCTAAATATATTCAGGTTTGAAAGTATTGTTGGCTGTGAAAACACTGATATGTTTGTTTATACAACCAATTAGTAGTATAGAAACCTTCTCTTCTATGAAAAAAAAAATCAAGATTTATGCCAAAAAGAGCCCTACTTGGGTTAATTTATGTGCATCTAATATTGGAAATGAAGGATTCATTTGTTTTAGGCAGTAAAATAATTTTGTGTTTTGGAAATCGTTTTTCAAAATGCTTTATTTTCTAAATACATTGCCAAAAATACTGGGAATGGATTATTGGGGTATCAATAATTATCACTGCATTTTACTACTTTTGCTAAGTGGAAAAAAGTTAGCACCTAGAACCTATGGTGGAGCTCAGGTGTTTAAACCAGCTGCTGCTTTGACTTCAGATGTCCATGGCACTAGGAATAACTCTGAGCCTTTGCTGAAAATTTGCACTTAGTTCCCACAGGGTGTCCTTACGTGAGTTGACCCACATGCCTTGGCTCATGGTCATTTTCTCATGTCCACACTGTTTTTCAGATAGCAGTGTGATATGGCGAGGCCTTCACATTCCATAGGACAAGAATTTTCAGGTGTGTAGCTGAAAGAGAAAACCATTCCTTTTAAATGATAGGTGTGAAAGCCGGGCCAATCTGGGTGTCATATGCTTTCCTGGAGGAGAAAAGGACATTGAACAGCGGACACTACTTTGTTTAAAAATGTACTAAAGATGACAGATGTTCACAAACTCAAATGCACTAGAAATCTGTAAAGCAGAAAGTGAAAGACATCATTCCCCTTTGATCAACCCTATTCTCCAAAGGTAACCACTCTAAGAGGTTGGCAGATGATAGATACTTTGCTTGACTTGTATATACTTATATATTTTTATAAAAATAGGATTCAAAGCTCATACTTTTCTGTGATAACTTTTTATCATTCAATAATGTATCATAGAAGCTTTGTGGCATTTCAGAGAAACCAGCCTCATTATTTTTCATGCCTGTGTAGTATTTTGTGTTAATGAATGGTTTGCAACATGCAAAACTCACTGTTTCTCACTATTCAAATAATGAGTATTCCTGATTTTCTGCGTGCCCGCCTTGCAAATTATTCTCTGCTCTTACCTTCGGAGTTCCATAATCAAGAAGCCTGAGCTTTGGTTTCTGATTGAGTTTGGCCAAAGGGAAACCTGGCATATTTTGGTTGGGGGAAGAGGTTGTGATATTTCTTCCATTTCTTTCCTCTGTGAGCAACATTTTTAGGAAGTGAATGAGTTGGTCCATAGATATAGGTCCGTGTGGATGTCTCCTTTACCATGCCTCCACTCTGCTTCTGTGAACATGTTTCCTTCCTTTGCACCAGTCCCTGTGAATCCCCTAATCAGTAGTAGACTGGTAGATGTACAGAGTCTGGCAATTTCTGTGAGTGTAAATATTTCCAGGGTGACCTATTTCAGGATGCCTACTTAAAGTCACTGAATAAAATGTTAAAAAGAATTGCGCACCAATATACCACCACCCTAATCCATGGGGCCCCTTCATAAATTAGTCATATTGTTAACCCAAACTACCTGAGTTGATTCTATTTCCTGCCAGAATTCCAACAGCCATGTAGGATTTTGTTTTTCTTTCGTTGGGCTATCAAAAATAACCTTGTAGCAGTAAATATCCTTCCATTTAAGTGTTTGCACATATGTACATGTATTGCTATAGGTTAACTTTGAAGAACTGGGTCAAAGTTATATCAATTCAACATTTTTTTGGATATTGCCTAATTACTCACCAAAAAGTTACTTCAATTTGGGCCCTTAAACATTTCCAAGAATAATTTTTTTTTATAACCTCAACATCAGCTATTTAAGTTTTTTCAATCATTGCTATTAGATTAGTAAAAATTATACCCATTGTATTTGTACATTATCATTTGTGAGACTAAAATTCACTTAGTAATTTCGTATTTGTTGAATTTCTTTTGTGCCTGGGGAGACACAGTAGGCAGGTGTACGAATCCTCTTGGAAATCTAGCAGAGGGCTCATGGCTGCTCCACTGGTGGGAGAGAGAGAGAGAGAGAGAGAGAGAGAGAGAGAGAGAGAGAGAGAGAGAGAGAGAGAGAGAGAGAGAGAGAGAGAGAGGCTTTCAGTTTGTTGGAGAAACAGCTCTGTGAGTGTTGCCCATGGCTGCGGGCTGAATTCTGTTTCTCTAAAATTCAGATGTTGAAGCTCTAACTTCAATCTGACTAGGTTGGGAGCTGGGGACTATAGAAGGTAATTAAGATTCAATGAGGTCAGATGGCTGAGACCTAAGCCTACAGAACTGTGGCCTTACATAAGAAGAGGACAAGAGAGAGATCTTTGTCTGCCACCTGAGGACACAGTGAGCAAACAGCTCAGGAAGAGAGTTCTCACTAGAACCTAACCATGTTGTCACCCTGATCTCAGACCCACACCTTCTAGAACTGTGAGATAATACACTTACGTTGTTTAGACTGCTGAGTAGACAGCACTGTGTCATCTCAGCCTCCGACTGACAAGGACACCTGCGGGCCAGATGCAGGTAAGTCACAAGAAACCAGCTTGAACCTGTTTTGATCAGGCCCGAAGGACTGCGTGGAGGCGGTGCAGCGAGGCTCCCAAGGGCCGACAGCCCAAGGGTGGGATGTTCCCCATGATGAGGGTCCTGGAAAGAACGCAGGCAAGAGGCAGTTTCCTGCATCTCAAGTGGTCCCTGCTGACACCCACTGAGGGGAAGAACTTCCTCCACTGAACATATTTAACTGGGAAGGTGAAAGACAGCAAGAAATTAGCATTTTAATGTGATACCATCCATGCCCAAATGAGGGGCTCTCAAGGGTGACTCTGTAGACCACAGCTTCTTGTGAATGCCTAACCCATGGTTTTGAATCCCCAGCTTCCTGCCTCAAATTCTCAATGTCAAAATTAGTTTCCCCTTTTCCCTTCTTCCAAAGTTCCCAGCCAGCCAGGCATGGTAGTGCATGCCTGTAATGAGACTACTTGGGAGGCTGAAGCTGGAGGAATGCAGGTCTGAGGCCAGCCTCAGCAACTTATTGACACCTTCAGCAACTTGGTGAGACCCTGTATCAAAAATTAAAAAATTAAATTAAATTAAAAGATGGGGCTGAGGGTATAGCTCAGAGGCAGAAGGTCCCTGGGTGTTTCAATCCCCAGTACCACCTTCCCCCCACAAAAAATGTTCACACCAAAGTTCAAGTTCCTGTTGTCCCTTATTTCATAAGCTTTGAAGTCAGAGTCATCTTTACCTCTGCTCTATCCTCAACTAAATCCTTCCAGTTGGAACTCCCACGTATACTGCACAGCCATGCTCTTTTCCTCAGTCCCAGCCACCCCGATCTCCTGTCTGGCCCATATTCACTCATCTCTCTGCAATTCCTTTGGTTCTCTCCAGTTCCCTGTCTCACACAGTAGCCAGAGTGATCATAAAAGAAAGACATGGTCATGTCTCCTCCTTAATGTCCTTCGTTGCTTCTAAATCTATTAAATCTATCTGGGGATAAAAATTTAAATCTTGAGCATGATAGGCAAAGTCCTTAATATCTAATGCTTGCCTTTATCACCAACATCACCTTTGCCATCCTCCTAGTCACGCTCCACCTTCTGCCCAAGGGCTTTCAGTTTAAATTTAATTTCTTTTCTGCTCCCCTAACCAAATTCTCTTCCTCTATTATGCACATTAATAGTATCTTATTGCCCCTCACCTTAATGACCTTTATTATAATTGCAATTTAAATAGATATTTGTGTAATTATTTGTTTAACATTAGTCTCTGCCAAACTGACTCTGAGTTCCATGAAGCCAAGGAAGATAATATTGATCTTATATCCACTGTACTCTCAGCACCAAATTGAGTAACTGGTACATAGAAGGGACTCAATAAGTATTAACTGAATGATTGCCTGAGAAAATTCTGATAATAGATTCATATCAGAGAAGTCCAAGGAAGAATATCTCTAAGTCATAGATATAATAAAGGACTCACTCTGTGTCTCCCTGTTTCTTCTGGGGAGACCAACACCCCCTTGAGTCCTAAGAGTTAGGACTCAGATCCTAATAAGACATTTAACATAGAGATAGACTTGTTTGCACTATTAACTTGATAATAAGAGATAGATGCTCATTTTTTCACCTACGATCCAATAGAGAGCTTGAGCCATTGCTGCGAAGCATAGTAATTAGGGGTGGGAATGGAGGAAAGCAAAATATGGACTAAAACATCATTATTCTTGAAAAGTTCACTAACTAGTTTATGATTATTTAAAAGTTAATTTGTTTATAGAATGTGTACCATCCATCACATGGCAATTTTAACTGTGTGTAGAAAAAAGAAGTTTTTACTTTTCAATATGCAGACCTACTCTATGTTAGAATCATTCCAGCCCTTGCCCAAATATGGTGACACAGCACTACAGGTTGAGGAAACTGGCCTGAATTTATCATTTGAAATCTAGACTGGATGAAACAAGACTCCAGCGAGTCAAAGTGTGTGATTGTTCCAGAAGTTTGGATGAATGCCAATCATTCACAGCTTGCTGGCTTGCCATTTCCAGTGAGATCTCCAATGCAAATATTTCTAGTCACCATTAAATAACAATCAAAATTTCTAAAATATCAGCAGTACATACCTGCTGAAGATTTGTAAAATGTACATTTGAAGTGTCTAAAAACTTCACTATAGTATCATTTATGCCAAACCAAGATTATTTCTAACAGCAAAGTTCCCATATTACAAAAATCTGACAAGATGGAAATGTAAGACAAAGTATCCACTGTTCAACA
>PVLC010024034.1:0-25086 GCA_004027655.1 Graphiurus murinus
CCTACAGCCAGCATCATATTAAATGGAGAGAAACTGCAAGAGTTCCCACTAAAGACAGGAACAAGACAAGGATGTCCATTATCACCACTTTTGTTTAATATAGTACTCGAGACTCTAGCCAGAGCAATAAGGCAAGAGAAGGAAATCAAAGGGGTAAAAATAGGGAAAGAAGAACTAAAACTATCCCTTTTTGCAGATGTTACTCTACTCTTAAAAAAAGGCTAAATATAATTGCAGTAACCTACTACTTTCCTTTAAGGAATGCAGTATAACTCCTACAGGATCATTTAACATTCTTACCAATCACTAGTTTCAGTGCACTTTACGGGCCAAATTCATTAACAGGGGAAGGAAGCCACATTGAATGGAAAAGTATTTATTCCCCCAAGCTCTATTCTGTACCTAACACTGCATCCTCTGTGCAGTGTGTGTGTGTTATTTTTTTTTTATTTATCATGAATCCTGCAATCTTACTGAACTCGTTTACTAATTCTAAACTTTTTAATGGAATGTTTAGGATTTTCTACACGCCAGATTATATCATATACAAAGAGATTGATTTACATCTTTCTTTCTAGTATGGATAAATTTTAGTTTATTTTCTTGTTTAATGGCTCTGAATAGAACCTCCAAGATATTGCCAAATAAAATTCATGAGAACAGATATTCTTATTTTTAATGATATTAAAGGGGAAGCATTCCATCTTCACTTATAATTATGATGTTATTTGTGGGTTTTACATAGATGCTCTTTATAACAATCAAGAAACCAAAGAATGGAGAAAAAACTGAGGAGCATCCCCAGAGGGAAGAAATGATTCTTTAATAAAAGAAGTAGGGATATATGTCCAGCTATATTTTAAGTTTGCTATAACCAGTGGCTTCTCTTTGTCTCTTATTTCTTCCCTTTTAAAATGATATTTTATAGTACAATGATATATAATGACTATATATATATCTATATAATATACATATATGTGTGTATAAATATATATAAATATAATATATAAATATATACATATTTGCATGCCAGAGGGCTAAAGGCAAAAAGAAGCTGTTTTACTTTGTTTTCTGCTGCTAATAATACATACTTCATATATGTATATATGTAATATATATGATATACATATATATGTGTGTATATATATGTATGGTATATAGATACAGATATAGCTATAATATATAATATGTATATATACATATATATGTAATCTGTTGTATGTTGAAAATGGTGCAGGTCTTAAGAGACTCTTCTACACCTGAAATTAATTTTAATTTTAATTTTTAAGAAAAATCTATATTATGTTTGTTGCAACAAACTTACATTGTTTTAGGGGCTGGAGAACGAAGTCTAAATCTGTAGATCATGCTATGACTAAGAGAAGACTGGAAGTTGAGTGTAAGTTGATGCCATAGTCCACAGGTGAAATCTCTTCTGAGAACCTCACTTCTCTTCTTTATGAGACCTGATTGAATCAGGCCCATCCAATACAAGTCAATTGATTATGTGGAATTGGTGTAAAAGACAAATCCTGAAAGCTAATCTGAGCCTAGCCTGATGAAAAGAGATACTTGCATTTGTAGGATAGTGTGGATACACATTGAAAATGAGAAAATTTTAAATTATTTCATGAACTTAGGAAGGCTGTGGTGTATTTGAAAAGCCTTTTGACCCTTTTAAAGTGCACTAATGATGTAAAAATATGTGTGTGTATGTTTTACTGAGCTCACAAAAATGAGGGGGAAAAACAAAAGAAAAAAAAGAACAGAGTTGAAACTACAAAGGTGGGAAGATTATAAGGCAGTTTGTGCTGCCTTGAGCCAACACTTTGAAACCAAGTTTTATGAATTAATTGGTACTCCCGGGAATAGACCCTGAGCTCATACGAAGCTGATTTCTGATGAGCTGCCTTATCAACACAGGAGTATTACATTTACAGGGTCTTCACCTTTGTCAAAAGGAAAGAACCAGAAATGTTTGCATGCCAGACGGCTAAAGGTAAAAAGAAGCTGTTTTACTTTGTTTTCTGCTGCTGATAACACATACCTCAGACTAAGTAAAATTTAGTGAAAAGAGATTTATTTTTGCTCATGGTTCTGTAGGTCCAAGGTTGAGAAGATGCATCTGATGAGAATTTTCTTTCTGACATATTTCTAAAGTAATGCAGAGCACCACAGGACAAGTGACTAGGTGTGTGTGTGTGTGTGTGTGTGTGTGTGTGTGTGTGTGTGTGTTCTTATTAGTCCACCAGGATTCAATGACTTAAGTCCCATTCTGGTGGCTTTATCTAATTCTTGTCAACTCCCAAAGGCCCCACCTCTATACCTCTTAATTGGATTAAATTTCCACTCTCTTAATACCACAGAACCAGGATTGTGCTTAACATGTGATTCCATGGGAAATACATTGCAACCATTTCCAAACCATAGCAGAAGCCTATAGTTAGGCTGTCTGTTATTGCAAGTAAATGATATAAAAATAAGTCAGGCGTGGCAGTGCATGCTTGTAATCCCAGTACTTGGGAGACTGAGATAGGAGGATTGCAGGTTCACAGCCAGCCTCATCTACTTAGTGAGGCCCTCCGCAACTGAGTGAGACCCTGTTTCAAAATGAAGAATAAAAAATAGGGATGAGGAGTAGCTCGGAGGCAGAATGCCTCTGGGTTCTATCCCCAGTAACACACACACACACAAAGACAAAAAAAATAAGAAATAAGTATATAAATAATAATATTTGCCTCCAAATTTTGAAACAATAGACTTCCTCTTAAGTGAGGATGAGTCTCAGAATAATGATCACCTATTCTAATTGTGTTATATAATTTTAGGTGAATTTCTGGAGGATGGCTGAAAAAAATGCAAAACAAAGAAGAATATAAATATTCTTATTCCTTCTCCTTTCAAGTTTGCTAAATAAATCCAATCAAAAACTTTTCAATGTAAGACTAAAATGTACCAATAAAAGTATAAAAATACATAAAATAAATCTGTGAACTATATTTTCAAAACCAAAGTACATTAAATGAATGAAAATTAATCAATCTTTATAATGATAGTAGTATAATAATTAACTGCTTTAGACTCTTTAAGACTCCAGATATTAGTATAATCATATATAGAATATTAAAAAACATAGGGATACTTTTTGAAATCACCATGAATAACAGGCTACTGAAAATTACTAATCAGAAATGGAACTAAGCAGAAATTATGAACAGGACATGACAATATTTGAAATTAAAAATATTCAATGGGTTAAGCATCAATTTAGACATGTCTGAAAAGAAAACAAAGTAAAGTATAGATTACAAGAAAGTACTCAAAATGCATAATATAAATATAAAAAATAGACTAAAGGAGATAGATCTATCCATAGCATCATTCTAAGAATTCTCAAGGGGAATAATAGAAATATAATGTAAGAAAATATTTGAAGTGAAAATAGCTCAATTTTTCAAAGCTGTTTAAAGAAAGAAAACTTCCAATAAACATATATAAGTTATATGAAGTAGAATAAATAAAGAAAATTTCACACTTACATGGATTGTGGCAACATCTCAGAACACCAATCACAGGAAGAACAAATGAGAAAAGAAATGTCACCCAAAAAGGTCCAAAGAACCTGTGGAAAGACTACAAACAACAAGAACAACAGCAGCAACAAAACAACCAGATGGAAGATCGTGATTACATCTCCAAATTCTTAAAGGAAGTAACGGTCTTTCTGATATATTACTGTGCATAGCTAAATTATTATTTAAGATGAGAAAATATTATTCAATTATACACAAAAATATATAAACAATTACTAATGATAATGAATTTCTGAAGTTATATACTTCAGTAGAAAAATGCAGGAAGTAATGATGATCAAAGAAATGAGTATAATTGTATGAAAGTATAAATTCATACCATATCAAATAGAAATGCCTAATCTATGATTTTAGTAGTAATTTGAGATGGAGATACAATAAATGACAACAGTGTTATATGAAGTGGAATAGTGTGTAAAATGATTATAAATAGAGTTTTCTAATGCCCTTTCATGGTTCAGATAAACAGTATCTACAATGATTAACTTGGACTTATGGTAATATAAATCAAAAATTTTAAGGGACTCACTAAAGAAAGTGTTCTAAGATAAATTATTGACAATCTTGTGGATTAGAATGAGAAAATTAAAAAGGAATAAATAAAATGGAAATATAAATACAAAATGAAAAATACTATGTCAAAAATAAGTGATGGTAACAGGATGGTCCAGAACACACCTGTCATCCCAGTACTTTGAAGGCTGAAACAGGAAAATCCAAGGTCTGATACCAGGCTAAGGAATTTAGTGAGATTCTCAGCAACTTGGTGAGACTTTGTTTCAAAATAAAAAGTAAAATAGGGCTGGGACTATAGCTCAGTGGTAGATGTCCCTGGGTTCAATCCCCAGTACCAAAAAATAAAAATAAGAATAAAAATAAAGACATATTGACTTCATTTGATAAAAATGTTTACATTGGATTAAAATTACTTCCTATTATTTGTAGAAAATATAAAATGTAAAATAACACAAGACTGAGTATAAAGATAAAAATGATAATGATAGTCTAATGACAAACCAAAGAATTATGGGGCAGCTACATTGTTATCAGATACAAAAAATGAGTCTTGCCAGAAATAAGGATGTTAAATTTGATTGATCCAATATACTGGTCTTAAAATGTATAAAAAAGACTTTTTTATCAATCTAGATGCACTAAACAGATTTCTCTCAGTTATGATTAACCCCCAAATAAAAATTGTATGATAAGTAAGAGATATTTGAACAATTAATATGATTAATTGTATAGGCATATACAGAAATCTGTACCAAAGAAAGAATAAATACATATCATTCACAAATACACATAGGTCTTTTATATAAATTAAATTTATAGAATGTCATAAATTATTTTTCCGAAGAAGGAACTTACAGAATGCTAGAACTTTGCAAGTTATTTATCTAATAAGAGGTTTATATTTAAAATATTTAAGGAACTAACACATTTTAGAAGCAAGAGAAAAACCAATAAATTGAAATATGGAAAAAGGACCTGAATATTTCACATTTCTCTAAAGAAATGGCCAGAAAATATACAAAAGAAAAAAATTTTAAAACTCAACATTACTAATCAGAGGGTGCAAATTAAAACCATAACATTATCTTGCACCTGTTACAATGGGTATGGTGAATAAGATAATAGATACATGTTTGCAAAGATATGGAGAAAAAGAAATCCTGCACACTGGTGGTAGGAAAGTAAATTAGTATAGACCTTTTGGAAATAGCATGAAAATGCTTCAGAAAATTAAAAATAGAACTGCCATATGATACAGTAATCTCACTACTTGGTATATATTAAAAAGAAATGAAATCAGTGTGTCAAAGAGATATCTGCATCTCTCTGTCCATTAAGGTATATATTCACAATAGTCAAGGTATGAAATAAGCCTAAGTATTCATCAGTAGGTAAAAAAAGAAAATGTGTTATATATACACAGTAGAATACCATTCATCCTTAAAAGGAAACGAGATACTATTATTTGTGGCAACACAATGAACCTGAAGGACATTATGTTAAGTAAAATAAATTAGGTTCAGAAAGGAAAATACTACTTATATGTGAATCTCAACATAATTATCTCTAGAAATAAAAAGTAGTACAGTAGTTACCAGGGTATGGAGTAGGAAGGGTATGCTAGAGAGACATTAGCTGAAGAATATAACATTTCAGTTAGCTCAAGGAATAAGATTGAAAGATCTATTACACAGCTTGTTGACTGCAGTTAATAATAGTATATTGTATAATTCAAAAATCACCAAGAGAGTAGATTTTAAGTGTTCTCCTCACTACAAAATGCATTTTACAATTGGCTAGATTTAGCTATTTCATGGGGTATCTAACTCAAAACACCAACCTGAGCAGGGGGGAGTAAGCTTGCAATTCTCATACTTGAGGCTGAGACAGGATTGCAGGTTCCTGACCAGACTCAACCACATAGGGAGAGATTTTCAGCAATCTAGTGATATCCTATTTCAAAGCAAAAAATAAAATAAAGGGTCAGGGGTAACCAGGTTCAGAGGTAGAATGCCCTTCGGTTCAATTCCCAAAAAACACAAAAATAATAAATAAATAAATAAATAAATAAATAAATAAATAAATAAATAAATAAATAAAAAGTAAATAAATAAATAAGTAGATAATGCCAAATGCTGCCAATGTTGAGGAGAAAAAACAAATTCCTACATGTATAGACATGCATATTTGACAGGTAGTCAAAGAAAAAAATAGTGTTATTCATAAATCATTGGACTAGAAAGTCAGATATTTTATTATACATTTACTTACTTATAATGCTTCCATACATTGCTACTCATTTTCATTCTCTAATTTTGATTGTCAATAGGAATTTTTTTTCCAAAAAATAAGTAAAAAGGAGGGGCATGACACTTAGTGATTTGAGAATTTAGGGAGGGAAAACCAGGTTCTTAATCCCAGCACCTTCATTCCTTCCAGTCTTGAGTTCAGTGGATTTAGAATTCTCTTCTAGCCCTCTGTTGCTTCAGTTGTACAGTGGCCTGCTAGCCATGACAGATGTGCTACAATTTCATACAGAAAGTTAAAATTCAAACAAATGTTCAAATATTTTTCCTGGGTGAGGAATATTTAAAAAAAAAAAAAAAGATGTTGCAGAATTTAGGCAATGAATTTAAAGCAGAAGTTGAAACATTTGGTATAGTGGAGGTGAGTGGCTTTACTAGCAGCTTTTTAATACCAGGCAAGGACTTGAATTGATGGCTCCGTCTTCTCTTTTGTATAGCAGTTCTGTGTGTGCCTTTTGATGGCCATGACTAGGCAATGTCAATAGACTGTTCTCTGATGCTCTCTCACATTTTTGCACCAGTTTGGTAGTTTTTATTCCAGATAATCTATTCAAAGATATTTGTGTAGAAAATAATCCTGGAATATAACGACAGTTTCTCCCTGTAGGAAAAAATAGATTTATTTGCTATCTAGGACACAAAAAGCAATGTTCTCCTCTGGGCAAAGATATAGACACTTTTGTTTGTGGTCTTTTAAGTGTGAGGGATTCTAAGCTTAGGGTTCTTCAGCTGTGACACATATCTACTGTATTTACATAAACTTTGGGCAATTTTGAGTGCTGTTGATAAAGGAAATGATATATAATATGTAATGAATTATTAGGTGAAGTTCAAAGTGACACAAATTTTGTCCTTATGAATCCTATTATTTCCTGAGAGTCCTGAGGAAATGCAATTAATAAATACATAGAAATAACATTTAAGTTTGAAGCAGCGATACATACCTGCAATTCCAGTACTTGGGAGGCTGAGGCAAGAGGATTTTAGGTAGGAGGCTAGCACACTTCTACTTAGTGAGACCCTGCTTCCTAATTTTAAGTGGTAGAATGTTCCTAGAATCAATCCTTAGTACAGCAAAAACAAACAACAAAAAGAAACAAACAAACAATCTTCAAGGGAGCCCACAGTCCACAGAGGAATGTAACCCCAGCTATTCCGGAGGCTGAGGAAGGGGGATCTCAAATTTGAGATCATCCTATGCAATTTAGCAAGACTCTGTCTCAAAATAAAATAAAATAGGCAGGGAACATAGGTCAGTGGTAGAGCACTGATCTAGTATGTGCAAAACTTGGGTTGAATTCGATTCCCAGTACTGAAAGAACAAACAAACAAAACTGTAAAGGAAGGCAAGGAAAAAGAATTTTAAGGATTCAGAATAACAATAGATGGATACTCAACTAGAGCTAGTTTGTTGAGAGAAGGCCCCATGGTCTATCCATACATTCTGGATAGAACTTTTCAATAAATACATATATGATTTTTTAAAAATAGCTGATGATTCTAGTAGGTAAAGAGATACTGATTGTAAAAATCTCATTTGAGTTGTGGGAGACACAACGATTGTAAATGTAAAGCTTGTAATAGACAAGCATCTGAGACAGAAAACAAATAGAAATGAAAATTTAAAAGTAAGCAAACATTGGAGAGGCAAGGAAAGAGTTGCTCTACAAATGGTTTAAGCCATCATAATTTCAACTAACTTTTACAAGAGGGAAATAAACACCAGAGACATATCTCAATATAGAAAATCTTCTACAATGATAATATATGTAGCAAATAAACTGTTTCCAAATTCGCATTAATCAAGAGGAAAGATAGAGTGATAAGAAGCAAATGGCGGATGGTTTCAGTTCAGAATATTCTTGAAGATGAATCTCCAGATGAAATGCATGTAGGGTGAGGAGAATCTTGCCTAAGGAAGGGATAAACTACCGATGGGGCCCCAGACAGAGGGGCCTGCTCACAAGAGATAATCAAGGCCATGAAGTAGCAGATATTACCTACATGTAACATAATTTTCACAAAAGTGTGAGATTCCCAGGGGAATTTTAAATTAAGAGTTTGAATATGCTGGATGAGAAAGAAAAACTTGTCAAATAAGGCCTAGTGATTGAGGCTGTCACCATTACAAATTCTAAACTTTGCCAGAAGGCAGCAATATCTCAAGTGCTGCTATAAGCGAGGGAACTTTGCATAATGGAATTTCCCCCTAGCTATGCTAAACATAGTACCATAATTAAACTTCATATGTAAGATTTTTTTTCCATTGCAGCCTATATTCACAAACCATGGGTTCTGGACACCTGCACAAATGAGTGATGCATTGGCAAAACAGAAACCCAGATGTTCCCTCTATTCCCTTCCCCAGATGCTACTGCATTTACACCATGATCTCTGGCACAAAGCACTCAGTATGCTCTTCTGAAAACAAAATTTTTCCTTGTGTAACTATACAAGTGCCTAAGACTTGACATACTTCCTAATTTGTTGTAATATGTGTCAATGCTGGAATGATCTTTCATATCTTAGTAATTCTAGGTTTTCTAAGAAATAAAGCATCTCAGAACATTGTTATCTTTTACATTTCCTGTAGGAAGTCACACATTCCACTGAAACACCAAGACCATTGCTGCTCAGGAAACTACAGTTCCACCAGCTTACAGAACTTCTCTGATTTACCCACACAAAAGGGTGAAATAAAGTGGAACAAAAAATTAGAGTCAAGTTAAAGGTTGTCATTTTACACTTTATACTGCTTTTTGAGAATATTACCTTTTGGGCAAGAAATAAATTTAATTTACAAAGAAAAGTAATAATCAGACTTGAAATGCTTCCTATTTTTCCAAAGTCAAAAATACATGTTGAATTTAATTTGTACTTAATCAAATGTATTCAACATGAACTTATTTAATTAATAAATGTTATACTCAATAGAAATCATTGACTAAATAGTTTTCCAACTTTCTTTTATTGTAACTCAAAACTCACTAGTAATGCATTCTAGTTTTTTTCTAATTTTAACATTTTTCCTATAAATTATTAAAAGGAAGTAACAATAAGATTCACAGTATTGAAATTTTCTTCTTCCATGCCAAGAAAAAAGAAATACTTGTAAAATATCTTTATTAATTGGATGTATGGAGCTCTCTCCTCTCCTCAACAGTGGATCTCACTAAACAGGGTCTCACTAAATTGCTGAGAGTCTCGCTAAGTTGCTGAAGCTAGCCTCTAAGTATGTTTTACCTTTTACATTTATTTGAAAAATTCAAGGATATAAATAACTATGAAGACAATATATTTTTAGAAAATTGGCTTGTTTTGCAGCAAATAATTACAATTAAAACAATCAGGTTTGTTTTTATGTTGGTTTTTAAAAGAATTAATGTTATAACACATTTAAAGAATTAGATATAGCTGGGTAATGATGTGTTACCTTCAGAAATGTTGCTGCTTCTTGTTCAAAAATATCCACTTAAGAGTAGAATATGAATAGTAGAAAATGATATTTCCATTATCTTGACCTATTCAATGACATTAGAAAAGTTATCAGAGCAATGCATATAGAATTATAAATAAACTGTGAAAAATTGTTAGATCTTTAAAGATCTACAGTTTACTCTCCATTTCTTTCTCCTTCTCTCTGTTTCAGATTCCCTGGCTGTATTAGTGCATTTTTACAGCTCTAGGTAAATGCCTGAAATTGGGTAATTTATAAACAACATAAGTTCATTGTCAGAGTTCTGTATCCTGGGAAGTTCAGGATGGAGTTACTTGCTGGTTAGTGCTTAGACTCTGCTTCCAAGATCACACCTTGCTGCATCCTTGTATTTGGAAGGCAGTAGGCCAAAGGAACCAAGCCAGGTCTCTCTAGGCCTTTGATAAGGCACTAATTCATTCATAAGGACAGAGACAAAATGATGTACTCACTTCTTCAAAAGCCCTACCTTTTAATACCGTCACAATGGGGATTAAGTTTCAGAATGAATTTTATAGGGGACACATTCAAGCCCTACCACTCTCTTTTTTCTCTCTTATAATTGTTCTTGTCATTATTCTTTTACTCTCTTTATATTTTTATAATGTTTAACAACATATGTAAGCTTATAAAAATTCTCTCTTCTATCAATATCCCTCAACTTTGAATGTATGGTGATGTCTCCAGTCAAATGAATTTAGTTTTGCTATATATTTTATGAGCATTTCTTCACATATCAATTTGTGTTTTGTATGCTAATCTCAAAGATGTCTTTGTAATATATTGTATTAGGAAAATAAATTTGTTTTCCAAATTTGTGCTTACTACCTTGATATAATTTATTGACATAGGAGCATATCGCAATGAAAATATAGAGTATACATTACCTTATTAATTTTTATTTTGTTAATATTGAATACAGAAAATAGTTACCATTATATTGGAATTTTGGAAGGTGAGGAGAGGTTCTGCATTAAATGGCTTATAAAACAATAGAAAACCCCCTACTTGATCTTTACTATTTAACATTGTTAGCACAGGTATTTTTTAACTCTGTGTTCATGAGCCACTAAGGTGTCCATGAAAGGTCTTTATTGTCAATGAAAACTTTGAAGTTTAAAGTATTTTTATTTTTTTTTTTTCTGAAGGAAAAAAACGTCAGCTTTTCAAAAACCTTGACCAAAATATCTAAGAATCACTGTTCTTAGCATATCTTCCACTATATCTTCTCTGTCAAATATTTTTCCAGATCTTTATGATTTTAAATTATCTTTGTTAGAGCAAGATTGGTAAACTATTGAAAAAAGCTGTCACAAATTTTCAGACTTTTCTTGTGGTATTTTGTCTCACACTTGAAGGTAGAAGGCAGAAACCAGGCCAATGTGAACGAGGTACACAAGAACTAGAATTTGAAGCAGATTTAATTCAACGTCAGGGACGTGGTACATATGAGCAGAGATAACAATAGATTCCCCACATGGCTAAATTTAGAACAATAGAGGTGTTTAAAAACCGAGAACTGAATCTAGAACCTTATCTATGAAT
This sequence comes from Graphiurus murinus, assembly GCA_004027655.1. Classification (NCBI taxonomy): domain Eukaryota; kingdom Metazoa; phylum Chordata; class Mammalia; order Rodentia; family Gliridae; genus Graphiurus; species Graphiurus murinus. The sequence continues at coordinate 11,436 of PVLC010024034.1, forward strand.
TTGTCAAAAATAAAGCAGTTGTGTAACTGAAACCTCATATGTAGTGGAAGAGCATCAATTGATCAATTGTAGAATTAGTTAGTTACATAAAAAGGAGCCTAATTAATAAACAGTGTAATTAAATTACAAACTTGGAGGGTCATAAAAAATAAGGGGATGAAGGGATGAGAATGATACTCCTGGAGTGAGTTCTCCATGACAGGGACTTTTAAAAAAATATATATTTTTCTTCCAGTCTCAATATTATATATGGGAAAGGGGAGGGAGTGGAGAGGTAGCCAAAGGGAAGCTCACCAAGTGCTGTGTGCATGTATGACCCCTATCACTCTGAACTACATTATGATGTGAGACTACAATGCACCAATAAAAGTATATAAATATATTTTTCTTATATCTTAATAATATGTCTTTGTCAACAGAATTTAAATAGGAGGTGAACAAGCTAGGTTTTAAAAATAGATCACAACATAATAATAGATTTTCAGGAGAGAGGTGAGATTGGAAGGCAAGGTTGGCAGAGAAAGCATTATAAATATATCTAGGGAAAAGGAAGCTAATGAGAATTGGCAGGGGCTCTCTGGCCAGCGTAGGATAAGTTATTTTATTTAAAGCGAGAGTGAGAAAGAAAGTTGTGAATTCTCAAGGGAAAAAATACATTGCCTTCACTTGGCAGGATTAGAAGGATTATTTGATGCAAAGCCGCAAGCTGAGAGCTGGCTAAGGAGCCTATGATGACTTCATGGCCCATAAATTCTCAGAAGGCAATGACTATTGCCGACCACAGAGTAAGCACCAGGCCAACAGGAGGGTGTTGGTAGAGAGATAGCTGCTCTTTCAGGATGTAATAGAGAAGATTTTCAGCCTATTTCTAGGACCTATTGCCTGCTGTGTGGGAAGGAAAGGAAGAGGAAGCACACACTGATGAAAGACTGTCCCATATCAGCCTGAGAGAAATCCAGAGTCAATTTATCTTTTGGAATACTGAATGGGGAGAGGGTCTAAATCTGAACCCAAGGCAACAAATGTCCCATGGTCCCACAGGTGATGAGCAGATTTAGTACTCCACAAGTCGTGAAGCCCCAGGAGACTGCTATATCCTTTTGTACAAGCATAGGTAGTGTCTACTTTGGGTGAAAACCACTGTTTAATCAAACTCATTACATTTCTTAGTATAAACTCATGATGCCTTATAATCCTGTATTTTAGATATTCAAAGTTTTACTGGGAAAGAGAGGACTACTATGAAGCACTATTCCAAGAATCAAATTTCCTGACGAAATTCATGAGAGTTAAAAATTATTTTTTTCTTATCGGAAATCTTTCTATAGTGTATTGTTTAAATAATCACTCAAAATTCAAGACTGAGAGAAATAACCTTATAATGTTCCATTTTGCTTTGTAATGCTGTGAAAATCTAAGATTTATGATTTTTTACCAAGGACAAAAAAGATCAATTATAGGTTGAAGAAATGCAAGGAAAAGGAAATATCTCTGTGTAGCATTGCTAAGGGTAGGAGCAAGTAAGAATCTGACAAATAAAAATTTACATAGAATGCTGAGAGATAGGGCAAAGAAATGTAGAATATATATATATATATATATATATATATATATATATATATATAAACAAACAAAAAAACTATGCCATTGTGTCATATTTACTTATTCATTCATATATATATATACATATATATATATGGTGAAATTTTACTTAGTTATAATGAACAAAACTATGCCATTTTCAGGAAACTGGATGGAATTAGAGAATATTATGATAAGTGAAATAAGCCAGTCTAAGGAAGTCAAGGGTCATATGTTTTCTCTCTTATGTGGAAATTAAAGAGAAAATAGAAAACAAAAAGAAATTCAGATAAATGGACCAGTGGAATAGTGGAAGGGGATTGGGAGAGGGAGGAGGGGAGTGGAAAAGGGAAGATTGAGGAAGGAAAGAGTTCAAATATTGTGATGTCCATATATGAAAGTATCACTTCCAATCTCACTAACATGTACAGGAAGGGAAGAGGAGGAATGGGATGGGATACAAAGGGAAATACAGTGTGTGTGCATCTATGTTTGTACTACTCTGAGTCTCACTATGGTGTATAATTACAATGTATCAATTAAAAATAAAAATGAAATAAATGAATAAGTAAATATGACACAGTGGCATAGTTTTTTGTTTGTTTGTTTGTTTTACTTCTTACTACAGAGCTGAACCACATATGACATTTCCTGAAAACTTTTATCCTAAAGTAGTCAGTATGGTATTCTAACTTCAAATAAACCACAACAGGACAACATATTGGGTTATAAAACTTTAGAACTATTGACATTTCGGTCAGGATAACTCTTTGTTTTGGGGACTGTCTTATGCATTCTTAGTAATATTCCTTCCTCTAGTTTTTAAAAATGCTCCCTGGAATAAAATTATTCCTGGAGGGCACCTCTGCTTTAGATAAGTGACATGTGGCAAAGTGTGGAGACACTTTGGATGCCACGATTGGAGGCTGAGGAATGTGCTACAGGACAGGGATGGTGCTGAGCATGCTGCAATGCACAGGAGAGCACCTAAAACAAAAACAAATAATTCTAGCCAAAATTGTCAATAATGCCAGTCAAGAAACTCAACTTTAGAAAAATGCAATCAAATTCCTCCCCCAAAAAGTAGATCTTTGTGAACAAACATATTTTTAAATATATAAAACAAACGTGTAATTTGAGGTATAGCAGAGCAAAATACTGAAGAATTGAAATTTGATCCTAATATTATCACATCAAAAACAAACCGTAAGAACATCAAACATAAACAAAAATTAGAAGATCAAAGTATCTGAAATAACACAAAGTTTTTCTGAGCTCTTGCCTTAATTAAGCAAGATTCACATAAAACTTTTCAATGTGATATATAAAGAGAAGATGTGATTAGATTTTCCAATGAGCATAAAGCAACCAAAGTGAAACCATTACAAACTTTTATTCTCTGATGAATTGTGGTAAGAAATTGCAAGGAAGAGGATCTGAGCATGCAACTTCTTTAAAAACCTTGAAATGAGATAATACAGTCTCATTCTCAATCCCAGTGCCTCCAGAGGATGTCTCTGGACACTGTGTAATGTGTTATCTTAAGGACATTACAGAGGATGATTTTCCAGAAATGGAAATTCTAATAAATGGTAAAGACCTTTTTAAAACAATTTCCAATATAGAATATTATGTGAAAATTTTAGTTCTTGCCCAAGTTATTTTAAAATTTCAGCCATTCTAGTGACTGTTCTACACATCACAAGTCCTCCAATGCAGTGTATGGACCCCTCTCTTGTGTCCTCTGAGGCTGAAGAGCATCCCTTCAGTCCTAGCAATGCTCATAAAGTTGGGAAAAAGTACACTTTAAATTACTTGGTAGTATTATGCCCCTGTATTCTGAAACTGTTAAGTTACCAAGAATTTTCTACATATTTTAAACCTTTAGAGAGCCCTTTAAACATTCAGTCTTGAACTGTAGAAGTAAAATATTTCTAAATATTTGACAAAAATATTTCAGACTACTTGTGAATCAGAAATATGAGACACTGAAGAAAGTGCTCAAATCAAAGGGAACCTAAGAAACTGAATTTTGATTCATAGATTTTTGTCTTTGACCTACGAAACTCCCAATTTTCAAATGTAATGCTGTCAGAATCACATCTGAATATATCACCTTACCTGGGTTTTCATACAGCTCGTATATATTTTCCAATTACCTATATCAAGCAGGTTAGTTTACGTTATATAAATCTCAGTTCTGACATCTATAAAAGGATTAAATAAAAACGTGCCTTGCAACAGGGCATAGTGGCTCTCACATGTAATCCTAGTACTTAGGAGACTGAGACAGAAGGATTACTGATGAGCAGCCAGCCTCAGCAAACTATCTATACTCTCAGCAACCTAGCAAGACCCTGTTTCAAAATAAAAACTAATAAAAAGGGCTTGGGGTGTAGCATAGAGGTACAATGTCTCTGGGTTCAACCCCCAGTAATACACACACACACACACACACACACACACACATACACACACACACACACACAATACCAAAAAAAAAAAAAGAAAAAGAAACCACCACCACCACCAACAAAAAACTTGCCTTGCCAATGCCCATCTATTTTCAATGAAGCAAATATGCAAATACCTTTAGAAACTATCAAGCTATCAAGTAGAGAAAAATATTTAAGACACTTTTTCCCTTTTAATTTAAGAACAAAAGTCTTCTCTCTTTCCAGCATTATTCAAAATTTTATTGTTTTAAGTTAATGCATATAAAAACAAAATTTTCAGTGAGGACTACATAATACATTTTAGCAGATAGTATATGCAGAATAGATTGGGTTTGCATTTTCTACTATAACATAAAGCAACAGAGGTATAACCAATATTAATATCCATTCTGTTATTGAAAACCTAAGAGACTACATATGTGTAGGTATAAACATCCTAGACACAGGTAAGTTTGTTATAGCAAAATTAAATATGCTAGATAAAAAATCATTCTCTCTCTCACACATGTGCTCATAGAACAGTTAACTACTTTAATAAAATGAGTTACCTAATATTATAATAAATATTTTATTAGCTATAACAATTTTTTTGTGTGTGGTAATGGGGATTGAACCCCGGGGCATTCTACCTCCAAGCTATACCCCCAGGCCTATTTTTTATTCTTTATTTTGAAACAGGGTCTTACTAAGTTGCAGAGTGCCTCACGAGGTAGCTGAGGCTGTCCGTGAACTCGGATCCTCCAATCTCAGCCTCCTAAATGCTGGGATTACAAGCGTATGCCACCACACCCGGCTTATAACAAAAATATTTTTAACAAAGATTTAAATTTTAGAAATAAATTTTTAGAAACAAACTAGCCTAAATTATAAATTAAATTACTTAAATGTATAAGTAGACGGCATAAAATTTTTTGGATGAAACATATTTGAAATATCAATTTAAATGTTTGCTTTTTGCATTAAAAGTGGGGAGGTGACTTGATTTTTCAGATGTGATTTGTTTCACTGAGCCTGAAGAAAGTATTTCACCCTTGTTTAAGCACTGCCTTGTATTGTGTGCCCTCTAATTTTGATTTGTTTCCCCCATATTTCACTACTAACATAGTCTGTTATCGCCTATTTCAAATGCTATCCAGTATTGAATTCCTCATATAATATATAATATTTAAAACAATCATATCTTGAATATTCTTCAAATTTCTTCATGTATAGAACCCATTGCAATTTATATTTTGTCTAAGTCAAATCTCATTTGTAATTTTAATCCCTGATCTAACTATTATCATTATATTCACTTTACCTAGCATCTTCAAATATATTGTCCTATGTACAAAAATATTCAGTAAATATTGGTTCATAATCTTGTGAAAAGTCTACTAACATGTTCATTTTATGGTGAATTATTGACATAGTACTGAAATTAGCCTTCGAGAGAAAAACCACCCACTATCTACTGCAGAGGAAAATAATTCAAACAATTTAGTCCTAAGTACACAGAAATAAACTGGATAAAGCCAATGCTACTAAATTCCTAGTTATATCACTACTGGTCAAAAATTAAGTTCTAGAATTTCAAAATCTCAAATTACAATATGTTCTATATTGCAAGAACTTAAGAACTAAAAATTATTCAATTATATATGCATGATTTCTTACAAAAATATTCAACAAAACAACTGTGTAATTGTAGATAGCCTCTCTTTGTAATCTCTGAGTATATTTTTCTTAAAGGGATTTGCTTAAAGAAATGGCTTTAAGGCACAATAGAGATTAAAATTACTTTGGAGATCAAATAGTCCATCCTTTTATTTCATAGATGACAGAAATGAGACCCAGCTAGTTTGAAATGAAGGGTTAAACATACTATATTCTAATTGTTTATGGTATTTTTCTATGCTATCATCCTGTTTTCCTTGCCTTTTGTGACAATATGCTAATTAATTTTTTAAATGTTTATAGTTAAAACTATCTTGAAAAGAAGAGCTTGGTTTGAGTACCATGGGTAAACATATCAGAAATGTTTCATGAAATAACATCCATGAACATATGTAACCTAATCCTTATCAAACTTCTTGCCTCATTGCTAAAATCATAATTTCTCTGCAGACTTCATACTCATTGATTAAACTAATTTTATAGGAATTGTGTTTGCTGTCGTGGGTTTCTTTTTTCTCTTTTCTGACTCCTATGTGTTTTTTTACATAATGCAATCTAATACTACTTTAAAGTAAATGGAAATAAAAGGTACAAATAAATCTATCTGGAGAACTAGGGAGCTTCTTAGTAGAAAGGCAACCTATTTCTTTTAAGTAAAACTTGTGGAACTGAGGTCAAGAGAGTAAAATTCACATTAAAACTCATGTCCTCAGCTGGGTATAGTGCACTCCTATAATCCCAGTACTGGAGAGGCTGAGATAGGAAGATTTCGGGTTCAAGGCCAGCCTCAGTAACTTAGTGAGACCTTCAGCAAGTTGGTGAGAACCTCTTTCAAAGTTATGAATTTTAAAAAGTGCTGGAGATGTACCTTGGAGGTAGAATGCCCCTCATTTCAATCCCTAGTACCAAGACAAAATAAAACAAGTCATGAACTCAGCCATGACTGGGCAGGAAAGCAATGTAGACATGAGGAACCTGCCACTCAACAAATTAATACATCCCAAGGCTTGCATTTTGTGTGTGATGTACTAACATAGACTTGAGTGAGATTGTCTGACATTATGATACACATATCATAAAGAAGAGGATATATTTTATAGGGAGAACTGATGACCAAGTAGAACAGTTTGGAATATTGTAATGTGAATGACATTAAGTAATTGAAATGTTTGGTTAAATATGAAGCAAAATCAAGCCTAAAAATATTGTGAGAGAGATAGTGACTTAATGTTTAGAAAACCACAGACATTAAGATCCTATTGAAACTATTTGCCTTGAATGAAGAAAGTCAGTAAAAGTGGGGAAAATAGTAGATTCTCTAATAAGTTGTAGTTTCTCGTTAAAGGATGTGCATTAAGCCCCACTAAAAAAAAATGGTAGAAAGTGTCTTTGACAGAAGTTCCAAATATTGAAAGATTGTGGAAAATTGTAGGTTTAGATTTTCTTTATTAATAAGGGAGAAACCTATAGATGGTAATAGTAACCTTTAGTTTAGTTTGAAGAGTTGAAATTTTATTAACATGATTTGCGGTAAAACAGATTTTTAATGGGACCCCCACATTCCTTTTCTCCTGGTAATTATAGTCTTGTATAATATACTCTCCATTTGTGTGTATAAGATCTGCAAACTACTTCTAATCAGCACAGTATAGCAGAATTATAGGTTATGAATATGATGGGTTATGTATTTCAATATATAAGATTTCATCCTGGAAACCTCTCTCCCTTCTCCCCTCTCCCCTCTTCCTTCTCCCTTCTCCTTTCTCCCTTCTCCCCTCTCCCCTCTCCTCTCTCCTCTCTCCCTTTTCCCTCTCCTCTCTCTCCCCTCTCTCCTCTTTCTGTTTTGAAACACCATGCTGTGAGCAAGCTTAAGGAGAGGTTCACATAGCAAGTCAATGTGGGAGGTTTCTAAATACTGATAATGTACTTTGTATGATAGCCAGCAAGAATCCAAGGCCAAAGAGTTATAGCCACAGGGAAGAAAAATTATCCTGCAATCCCAGAGATCTTGGAAGTAGATCTATTGCCATAAAGTCTCTGAATGAGAAACAAACCCTATCCAACATCCTCATTTCAGCCTTACACATGACCCAGTTAAGCCATGCCCCAACTCCTAATCTAGCCAAATTTTGAGATAATTAATATGTGTAGTTTTAAGATACTAAGTCTGTGGTAAATTGCTACATGTATAGAAACTAATAAAGACTAATGAGAGAATTAATGTTTTTTTTGTTTATAAATTAGAAATTTCTACAAACTGATCTGAATGAAATAAGTGTATACCTTTAATAGTTCTGGAAAAACACCTGCTATGGTTGGAATATGGTTTGCCCCTTCTGATGTTGAAATTTATCATTGTGAGATATGAAGAGGAGGAACCAGGCCAATTCATGGGAGGCTAGTAGGGCTCTTCTAACATGAATGGATCTAGTGGTTATTCTGGCCTAATGCATTTTACCCATTGTCTACCATGCCTAACTTATAGAACTTTTTTTGTCTTATCTTATATTTTTATTATAGCAGACCTGGCCTTTCTACTTCACTTTGTATGGGCTTCCATTTTCTCTATGATTCTAAAAGCCATCCCAGCAACATTTCAGAAATAAAAAGTTTGGAAGCTTTTACAGGGATATTATAATCTGAACCAGGAAAAAGCCTTCCCATAATAGTAAAATGTTCTCCTCCCTCTAACTTAGCATCTCAATCTCATACCCCTTACATACTCTCTCAACTCTTCCTGGTACCCATCAATAGAGCAATTAATCCAGCACTTATTGCCCCATCCTCTATTAGCTGGCACAAAATTTACCTAGATTGTAATTTCACTCTAATTATTGACCAAGTGGTCAGAAAATAAATTAGAGATGATTCTGGTGGGTGAGTTGTTTTCCTTTCAAAGCAGAGGGCTCTGTGTCATCTTCAAGAAAGTGATATGTTTGCTATCCCCCAAGAGGGAGGATAGGAGCACCGCATGCACTGCAAACTTGAGAACTCAAGGGAATATGAGAGTTCAATGCACCAGCCCAGATATTCCCTTTCAGAGACTTCAGCTACATTCCTTCCCAGTAAGAGGTCTGACCTTGACACAGCAGAACTGCCCAGTTGAAAATGCAACATCCTTTGAAGTTCTGCTTCTCAAAAGCTTGATTCAGACCTTTTTCTCATTTTTCTCTGCCCTCTAGCTGCAGGAGAATAAGAATAAGAGATCTTTACATGTTGCTAAACAGGCTCTCTGGCACTCACACCTAGCCTTTAATTACTGATTAATTATCCTCCATCTTTCATTATCTTTCTCCATAGTGTTCATGAAAGTGCTCCAAGCAAAAACCATCAATCTACTTCCTGATTTGTTTCAAATGAATGATAATGTTATTCCTGTCAGTGGACTTCCTTTCACTGTTTACTCCATAGCAGTTTTCTATGGGGGTAAAATGCAAGGCCATGTTCAATCACCATCACATGAAATCCTTGTTGCCATCTGGCTAACTCATGACCCAGCTTTAAAATCTGAGCCTGATGTCCACTCGTACTTTGTCCAATATCATGATTTACTATTAAATATTGGTTTCCTTGAAAAGAGACTTTAAGCTAGAAAATGCCATGTTGACATTGTACTATATATCAGTGAAGATAGGGAAGGTATCAGGACTGTGATGAAAGAGAAATTACCTCAAATGCAGCCACAGCAAGAACTCGGGAACTGGGATGTTTCTCTGTCATTTTTGACTAATTTCTAGTTTAGGAAAATAAACTCCAAATAGCCCAGCCACTGATTTGAGGCTGACCCTAAGAAGAATGTATAATCCTGTCAGCTATATCTGAAAAAGGCTATACAGACTGAAAGTTGTCAGTCAGAAACACTCAAAAGTTGGAGTGAGAATTTGGGTGGGTTACGTACCATATGAATTTTCTTAAGGTTATCATTTTGTCTCCTTTTACAAAATTTTGTGTTAATATTTGATAAAGTTAATCATAATTCCCATGAAATAAATGGTACCATTTGGTTTCTATCCTCCATTTAGTCACTCTATTGTCTTAACTCCCTTCCTTCCTTCTTTCTTTCCTTCTTTCTCCCTCCCTTACTCCCTCCTTCCATTTCTCCCTCCCTTCCTTCCCTTCTTTGTACTGGAGAGGAAACCCAGTGGTGTTCTACCTCCAAGATACGTCTTCAGCCCTTTTTTATTTCTTATTTTGAAACAAGGTCTCACTAAGTTGCTGAGAGTCTCACTAAATTGCTGAGATTGAACTCAAACCTTCAAACTTTTTGAATCAGCCTCCCATGTACTGGGATTACAAGCACATGCTACTGTACCTGATTGACTACCAGCTTTATAGTCATCAATATCCCTTGGTCCTCACTCTGAATCCAAACCATAATCCATGATTATCACACTGGGCATGGTGGTGCACACCTGTAATTCTAGTACTTGAGAGGCTGAGAAAGCAGGATTTTAGATTCATGGCCAGCCTCAACAATTTAGGGAGACCTTGTTTCAAACTAAAAAAAAGGGAGGATGGGGAGGACTAGGGGGCATAACTCAGAGATGAAATACCCCTGGCTTCAATCCCTAGTAGAGAAAAGAAAAGAAAGAGAAATTACCTTGGTTTTCTCTACATTTACTTTCTTCTAAACTACTGTATTTCTAATCTAAACAGTGGCAATATATTCCTTCCTGTTTCCTTTTATTCTATCCTTTTCTTCTACTTATTTTCTCCATTCATCAGTGAAAGTAAACTTTTTAAAACATTACTAGGTTATGACTCTCACTTTTAAAACAATTACTTTTTTTCTATAACATTTTAAGTTATATACCAACTTCTTGTCATGGCCTATAGAACCCGTCTTGATGTGACTATTCCCTTATCTACTCCTCACACTATAAATTTGTATTTCAACTCTACCTCTTTTCCCTTCATTAAATACGAGTTATTTCACCTATTGGAGTCTCTGCACATAACTTTTCTTTCTTCCATTTGGTACTTTCTCAGTCCTTGCATCATTGACTGCTCACACCTTCTCCTTTCTTAGAAATTTAGCTTGTCTTTTTTCAGAGATGCAAGCCCTGTTAATAGATGCAAGCCCTGAGTAGAGTCTTCCTAAGTGAAGCCTGTTATCTTCCGGGATGACACCTGAAACATTCTTTTAACTTTGTTTACCATTCTATGTTTTTTATTTGGTTGCTGTCTCTCTACTCTAATAGACTTTGAGCTTCATGCAAGCCTAGACCACACTTATTTTATTTTTGTGTATATTAGTGGTTTCCTAAAACTTAGGAAACTTTTGTTATACATATTATGAATATTCCTTAAATATCAATTTAATAAACACTAGTTATTTTCAAAAATGAATCTCAGAACATTTGTGCTCTCATGCAAAGGTCTATGTTATGAATACTATGTATTCTAAAGACAAGCACATTTGCTTTTTTAGTTTTCAGATGCATAAATAGGATCCTTCTAGTAAAAGTTTCTACTTGTATTGTGACTAGGTCTAAAATGTAGTCATCAAAAATAGCATCAAAACTTAATAAAATAAGGATAGCTGATAGAACACACTTAACATTCTAATAGTTGAAATCTTGTTATCCTTATTTGACAATAAAACTCTTTACAGATAGAGTGCAAATGACTATATAAAAAGTAAAATTTTCAGAAAAGAATATGACTCATTTTGCTGCCAAAAAGAAGCAAATGAATTTATTTATATAAAACTTTACTCTTTATGTTTTTCTGAAATTGGAATATTTTGCCATGAAATATGTTACTCTGAATGTTAAATTAGTCATCTAGTTACTAATGCTCTACCATATTTTTGCTTCTCATAATTGACCATTTATTTTCTTGAATGCTCTTCATTTTTGTTTGTTTCTTTGCAGTATTTTCTCTACCAGTATACTAAAGGATAGACATACTGAACTACTTCTAGTTGCCAAATCTAAAAATAAAATATTTTTGATATATTTAACACTAACTACATTTTATTTATTCTCTTTATATGGATGAAAATATCTTTATCAAAATTATACTTACTTTTCCAGAGAAGTCCCATATTTTATATTCTTTGCAAGCTTGGGTTAATTACCATTTCTACTCCTCATACTTTGATTTGGACTCTTTTCCAATCACTTGATCTGGTCCTTACACAACTAATTCTTCTGAAGCTCCAAATGTCCTGCAATCAATTTTCTAGCCACTGAAGTTACTCTAGTTCAAGAGAACAGACAAAAAAGTACAGCTTTGAGAAAGAAATATTTTCAAAGGGGATACAGATACTAAGATATAATAAATGAGTAATCTGTAAAATTTATTAGGAGACAATAACTGCTATTATTTTAAAAGAAAGGAAGAAAAGAGCAGGTAAGAAGAAATGGAAGTGTCATGATAGTTGAGCAGGGGTATGTTACTATTTTAAAGAGTAAATATTCAAGTATTTTAAAGGAAGAGATGCCTCATGGAAGAGATATATTTGAAAAGACTTGATAATAATAAGTGAAGGAGCTCTCTGCATACGCATGAAGGAGAGGATTTTAAAGAGAAGAGATAGCTTATGGAATGGCTCAAGGCAGGATAAAACTTGTCATTTCTCAAAAAAACCCACAAGAACCCAATGTACAAAGTGTAGTGGGAAGAATAAGAATTCAGAGAGAAAATCTTCACTACAGGGTCTAGATGTGGAAACAAAACAAATCCCTTAGTGTCTTCAATCTATAATAAGGATTTTCTTTGTTATTCTCAGTTACACGTGGAACCATTGAAGGGTTCTGAGTAAAACTTCGTGTAATCTGACTTGTTTTTCAAAGGCTAGATTACTTCATTAAGAAACTATTGTGATTGGTCAGTTTAAGTTTTCGATATCTTCTTGACTCAATTTAGGGAGGTGGTATGTGTCTAGGAATTTGTCAATTTCTTCTAGGTCTTCCATTTTGTTGGAGTACAGTTTTTCAAAATAGTTTCTTACTATCTTCTGTATTTCCATACTGTCAGTGGTAATATCTCCTTTTTCATCTCTTTAGAAGAGCTAATACCAATACTCCTCAAGCTATTCCGTGAAATAGAAAGAAACGGAACCCTCCCAAACACATTCTATGAAGCCAACATCACACTAATACCAAAACCAAATAAAGACAGCTCAAGAAAAGAAAACTATAGGCCTATATCATTGATGAACTTAGATGCAGAACTGCTAAACAAGATACTAGCAACGCGCATTCAAAACCACATCAAGAAAATTATACACCATGACCAAGTTGGGTTCATCCCAGGGATGCAAGGCTGGTTCAGCATTCGAAAAACAATACATGTATTTCACCACATAAACAGACTCAAAGACAAAAATCACATGATCATCTCAATTGATGCTGAAAAAGCATTTGACAAGATCCAACACCCATTCATGCTAAAAGCACTACAGAGAATCGGAATAGAAGGAACATACCTCAAAATCATAGAGGCAATATACAATAGGCCTACAGCCAGCATCATATTAAATGGAGAAAAACTGCAAGAGTTCCCACTGAAGACAGGAACAAGACAAGGATGTCCATTATCACCTCTTCTGTTTAATATAGTACTTGAGACTCTAGCCAGAGCAATAAGGCAAGAGAAGGAAATCAAAGGGGTAAAAATTGGGAAAGAAGAACTAAAACTATCCCTTTTTGCAGATGACATGATACTATACTTAGAAGACCCAACAAACTCAACCAAAAAACTCATAGAACTGATCAACAAATCCAGTAAGGTGTCTGGATACAAAATCAACCTTAAAAAATCAGAAGCCTTCCTATATACCAACCATAAATCAACCGAAAAAGAAATCCAGAAAGCAATTCCACTCACAATAGCACCCTGAAAAATAAAATACTTAGGGATAAACCTAACCAAGGAGATTAAAGACCTCTATAAGGAAAATTACAGAAAGCTGAAGAAGGAAATCGATGAAGACCTTAGAAGATGGAAGG
>PVLC010024035.1:6237-25185 GCA_004027655.1 Graphiurus murinus
CAAAAAAAAAAAAAAAAAAAAAAAAAGAAAGAAATAAAAGAAGTTAAATTAAAATGAATTATTTAAAATGTGGGTGAGAATAAATATGTATAAAGCAAATTTAAACCATCAAACTTTTGAATACTGAATTTTATAAATTTGCAGCATTTATGTTTCTGAATAACATAAGTTATGAAAGCCTAAGACTATGCAAAGAATTTGGGGCACACCTGCATATGATCCTGCACTATGACACAAAAGTGTGTGTGTGTGTGTGTGTGTGTGTGTGTGTGTGTGTGTGTGTGCGCGCGCGCTACTAGGGATTAAGCCCAGGGCCATTCTACCTCCAAACTATACTCCAAGCCTTTTCTATTTTTTGTTTTGAAATAGAATCTCACTAGATTGCTGAGAGTCTTGCTAAATTGCTGGGGCTGGCCTCTAGCCTGTGATCCTCCTGTCTCAGCCTCCCAAGTACTGGAATTACAGGCCTACACCACCACACCCAGTGTAAAAAAAATTAAAACTACATCTGTGTCTGACATTATATTTCTATTGGACAGCACTGACGTGAAGCAATCAGTGTTGCCACCCACTGATACAAGTCTGTACTATGTCCAGTTTCATATTGAGAAATTAACTGGACTTATATGCTGTTCTTTTGAGTACACCTGAATTTTCTAGGCAACTTTCCTAGGAGTCTACCAAGTTTAACCTAAAGGAATGTTTTTCTAATGATTGAAATTTGGAGGCCTCTGAGGATAAGGAGTCACTTCTCCACTGAGGGCTAAAGTCAGTCCTTAAGAGGTAAGTGAAAACCGGGCGTGGTGGCGCACGCTTGTAATCCCAGCATTTGGGAGGCTGAGACCAGAGGATCCGGGTTCGCGACCAGCCTCAGCTACTTAGTGAGGCACTCCGCAACTTAATGAGACTTGGTTTCAAAATAAAGAATAAAAAAATAGGGTTAGGGGTGTAGCTCGGAGGTAGAATGCCCCTGAGTTCAATCCCCAGGACCGCAAAAAAAAAAAAAAAAAAAAAAGAGGTAAGTGAAGAGGACTTCTGAAACTGTCTTGTATCTCTGCTCTCAGGAACAGCAGCTTCCAGAAGCTTCTATTACTTTGTTGATCTAGGAATTGACACAAGTTCCCCCACAAAGCTGCCAACAAGGACAGACAGCATCATATGAGAAACTGTAGCCTGTTTCTTCTTTCTTGGCAGGAGAGGAGAGCTGGGTTGGTTTGTAAGCTCATTTTCTCAGCTCAACCAAGCTATCTTGATTTTACATTAGAAAAGCTAACAAATACCAAAAGATCCAACACAGCAGTCTACCTAAACAAAAAGACTTTTCCTCCGAAGAACAGTGTTTAAATGTGCTTTACACATTGCATTTCTTCCTCAGTAACTATCTTAAGAATGTAGACATAAAGCTGAGCGTGGTGGTGCCCACCTGTAATCCCAGTACTTGGAAGGCTCACAGGTTTGAGGTCAGTCTCAGTAATTTAGCAAGACCTTCAGCAACTTAGTGAGTTAGACCTTCAGCAACTTAGTGAGACCCTGTTTCAAAATAAAAAGTAAAATACGGCTGGGAGTGTAGTTCAAAGGACATCCCTGGGTTCAATTCCTGGAAGAGAGAAAGAGAGAGAGAGACAGAGACGGAGAGAGAGAGAGAGAATGTGGACAATCAGAGAGACATCTACCTGATATCCTTGAACCTCTGCTTCAACATCTGTAAAGCGGAAGATACATCAGTTGCAAGATTATCCTGTGGTTTAAATAAAACAACATGTAACAAAGTGACCAGCACCAGGCTCAGCTTTGCTGCATAACAAATGTCTCCAAAGCTCAGTAGTTTAAAATAAGAAATAATTTTTTTCTCAAGATTCTGTGGTAGGCCTTGTGATTTTCCTGCCCTGGGCTAGTCTCCAATGGGCTCACTCATGCAGCGCTCTCTGCTTGGCTCTGGGTTGGCTGGATCTCTCCCCACGTGCCTTTAATTCTCTAGGAGGTAGACCAGGCTTCCTCATGGGGCGAGGGGGGTGGCAGCATTCCCAGAGGGAAGGCCCCAAAGCACAAGCTTTTATCAAGCCTCTCCTTCAGTCGCTTTTGCTGATATCTCATTGGTGAAGACAAGTCACATGGCCTAGTCTAAAATCAATGAGTCACGCCCAAAGCAGGAGGCATGTTTCATTAAAGGCTGTTGACTATAACAGTCTACCAAGCCAAGCCACCACTCACTGAGTCCTCACTAGGTACTAGACACTGGTCTAAGCACTTCACAATATGTTACATCATTTAATGTGTCAGCTACGGTAGGTGTCTTTATCTGTATTTTATAGATATAAAACTGATTGCCAGGCATGGTGGCACAGGCCTGTAATCCCAGTACCTGGGAGGCTGAGACAGGAGGATTGCAGGTTCAAGGCCAGCCTCAGTGAGACCCTGAGCAAATTGGCAAGACCTTGTTTCAAAATTTAAAATAATAATAATAATAAAGGTTCTGTGGGTGTAGCTCGAAGGTAGAATGCCCCTGGGTTCAATCTCCAGTACAAAAAATAAACAAACAAACAAACAAACAAAAACCTGAGTTTAAGCAAGGTTGAGCAACTTTCCCAGATTTCACAAGTAAACAACAAAGCCATGGGTCATGGATGGATCTGACTCCATATACCACTCAGTAAATATAAGAGGAAGGAAACAGGAAAATTCTATATCTGCAGTGCATTGGATTGCCTTCAAGAACAACCTCTGGCCAATATCTAAGAGGCATAAAGTCTAGTTCCTTTAGCTCTAGACATCCGGGGTTGAAACAATTTAATATGCTTTCTCTTTCCAAGGCTATGTTTAGCATGAGGAGTCAAAGAACTAGACATCAGACAGTCCAGAGTTACCTGTTATGCACATGACTCCATCCCTGAGGTTATTGGAAGCTGATAAAAAGTATGAAACCCAGCCAGGTGTGGTAGTGCACATCTGCAATCCCAGTACTTGGGAGGCTGAGACAGGTTCACAGCCATCCTTAACAATTTAGTAATGCCCTCTGCAACTTAGTAATGCATTCTGCAACTTAGTGAGACCCTTTTTTCAAACTAAAATGTAAAGTAGGGCTGGGGGTGTAACTCAGAAGTAGAATGCCTCTGTGTTCAGTCTCCAATATCTGTCTCACACACACACATAGGACAAAACAAAGTATGAAACCCACTGAGCTTTCAGTAATATTTGATTTCTCCAATTTGCCCCATTCCACATTTGTTTTTAAACCCCACACATGAAGAAACAAAGATATTAGACAAATTACATATTCCAACTAGAAGAAAAAGTCAATGAAAGCAATCACAGATGAGCCCCAACAGAACTGGAGAGAGCCATTATCTGTTTTAGAAAACAGGGTATGGCTTGGAAAGTATCTCCATAGAGTAGAACCCCTGTCTGTGGATAAAATAATATCATTAATAATTCTTCTCTCACTCAGCGAGGAGAAGAGATTTGTAGAGATGGCGACTGCAGACTCAGATAGCAGCAGGCCCTGACTGCTGCCTGCTCGAACTGGAGGAAGGCAGGAAAGGTTACATGAATGAGGATCGTTAATATTCACAGCGGCATCTGGTGCTGTGTTGCCAGGAGACAGTAATGAGAACAGAGCATCTTCCAGGTCTAATGGCACTGTGGCTGCCACATCAATCCTGCCGTCCCCAGAAATAAGATCTCTATCATTTGCAAACAGGGAAGGAGCGTTGGTGGCTTGGCTGTCATTCTGGAAGGTCGCTAAAAGATATGCAGATGAGTTGCCCATATTTCTTGGGCTGACATTTACCAGGTTCCCCGAACAGCTTTGCATTTTCAGGGACACCATCTGACAAGCCAACTTGTAAAGGGGTAAAAGGAACCGGGTATTTGCTCTTGATCCTTGAAATTATTTGCCAAGTTTGGGCTTCTTGGATTGCATTTACCTCTTATTATCTGTTTCATCACTTCTTTGGAGGCATTCATCCTTGTCAATCTTGTCATCTCCTAACTTGTGTGAAGCTTTTTCAGAGCTTTTTCAACTATAAGCTACTGAAAAGTAGCAACCACAGAAATTAGTCATAACCTCTTAGGTCTGTGCTTCAGCTCGGAGCCCCCCGGGACAGACCCTGAGACAAAAATTCAACGTAAACTGTGTGTTTCTCCGTAATGGATTCTTAAAACTGGAGAGATGTTCCAAAGATCTTTCTTGTCTCTACTGCCTCCCTAACAGGGCCAGAATTTTTCCTTATTCACATTTAGAGGTTGGGTAGATGTATAGCCTTTTTCACAACTTCCCACTTTCTTAGCACTTTTGAATCTCTCTCTCATGTCATGATTACCACAATGTGATGCATTAAATCATCAAAAGTTATTTCTTTCATATTTGCTATATGCCAGAATGAAGAAGCAATGGTGCATAACATGACACAAAGTCTTTGCCCTCATGGAAGGATGAGTGGGGTGTGAACAAATATATAGATTAATTCATGCATTCATTTTGCATTTGGAAAAGTTACTGATCACCCATTCTGTGCCAAGTATACATCTGGGTATCAAGGATACAACATGGAATAAGGCCAAAAAATCCTGTTTTCTTAGAGATTATTACTTAGTAAAGTGCCTAGGTCCAGCCCTCGAGGCACTGGGGTCAAGGGTCCTTCGACAGGTGTGGATTGAGACGAGGTCGCGAGAATACACTCACACTGAATGCAGACCTACTGAATTAGAAAGTCTGGGTATGGGGCCCAGATATCTGTTTTTCAAAAGCCCTCCAGGTGATTCTGATGCACAAGAAAGTTTAAAAACTGCTGATCTATACTGAGCACAATTATCAAGTAATAGACAGGTCAGAAAAGTCATCATGGGGGCCTGATCACGAAGGGCCCTACAGACTTTGATATGGAATTGTGATGGTTAAGCATATGTGCCAACAGTTCCCAGATATTTAGTCAAACATTATTCTGTTTGTTTCTCTGGGTATGTTTCTGGAAAAGATTAATTTTTAAATTTATGAACTTTGGGTAAAACAGATTGCCTTCCATGTTTGGGTAGGCCTAATCCAATTAGCTGAAGGCATGAATAAAGCAAAAGACTGATTTCACCCCAACAAGAGGAAATTTAGTCAGTAGTCCACCTTCAACTACAACACCAGCTCTTCCCTGGATCTGCAGCCTGACAGTGTACTACCAACCTCCATAATCACATGAGCCAAACCCTTAAAATAAATCTTGTCTAAACACACACACACACACACACACACACTTTTGGTTCTGCAGTTCTATTTTTCTATAGAGCTAGTGTATGACTGAAGTTTTCACTGAGTGAAGGGAAGGCAAATTGCAGGGAGGTATGCAATTAACTGACATGTTTTCAAAGGTTCCCTGTACAACTGGGGCCCTTTGACCCATGGGCAAATCTAGCCTTCAGCCTATTTATGATCAGCCAGGAGCTAAAAATTAGTCTTGGGCTGTTAAGACATTATAAACATGCGCGCATGCACACACAGACACACACAAGAATATGCCAAAGAGACTGTGTATGGGGCCCAAAATATTTACTATCTGATTCTTTATTAAAAAAAAAAAATCTGCTGTTCCCTGCTCTGCAATGCAATATGCTTCCTGATATGCACTGAGAAAGACACATGCCACTTCCTTGTCATTCTTGCCAACAATGCATAGCCTGAACAATAATAAAGAAACACCAGACAAACCCAAATTGAAGGAAATTATCTAAAATAACTGGCCAGTTCTCTTCAAAAGTGTAAGGTCATAAAAAACAGGTTGGCAAATGGTCCCAGATAAAGATTAATTTAAGGAGACGGAATGACCAAATGCAACATGTAATCCTAGATTGGGGCTTTGACCCAGAATAGAACATTCGTGCCACATTTGGTGAAATTTATTTTTATTTTTATTTTTGTGGTACTGGGGATTGAACCCAGGAGTATTTTACCTCCAAGCCATGCTCTTATCCCTATTTTATTTGATATTTTTATTTGAAACAGGGTCTTGTTAAATTGCTGAGGGTCTCACCAAGTTGCTGAGGCTGGCTTCAGACCTGTGATCCTCCTGTCTCAGTCTTCCAAGTACTAGGACTACAGGCATGTGCCACTATGTTCAGCTGGTAAAATTTAAATAAGATTAATTAACAGTATTATATCCATATTAATTTATTAGTACAAATACTTTATTTGTAATGTAATAAGGTATCAATATTTTGTGAAGCTAGATAAAGCATACACAGAATTCTTTGGGCTAATTTTTCTTCCTTTTTTCTTGTAAGTGACATATCATTTCAATGAAAAGTTAAAAATTAGCAAAACTTCCCAGAAAGAAGATCACTAGCTACTCTTTGGACAGTGAGCAGAAGACTATACTCTTTGAAGAGTATAGCAGTCTCAGAAGCAACAAAGAGGACAAGTGATAACATTTGATTGGGATAAAATCTGAAGTTTTACCTATTATAAATTGACTGCATTATAATTCTCTCATTTCCAAAACTCAAATAGGCTGAAAGAAAAAGGAATCTGCTGAGTCACAAAACAGAAAAGTTAGATGTCAGGAATGGCTGGATGACATAGCTCAAATAGCACCATCATGGCCCCCTTCTGCTTTGTCTATGCTACATTTCTGCTGTCTATTATATAGACATAATTCTCAGGTTGGTCATTGTATCTTGAAACTTACACCATTCTTATAAGTAGCAATAGAAAAGAGAGTTTCTCTTTTCCAAGTAGTCAAAAAGGAGTCGCTGAAAAAAAAAAAAAAAAAAAACCAATGATTAGATTTGACTTGCATTCTACTCCCATTGCTGGACCAAATTCTTTGGAGATCCTGATTTCAATTACTCGATAATCTGACCATGGCTGCATTAGCCGGGGGTGGATGAGCTCATCTTCATCTGAACTCAATGAGGGGTTGAGCAGAGGTAGTTTCCTAAAGGAAAGGGTGCTTTATGTGGAGGATGGCAGGTAAAATTAACTAGAGTCCTGTATAGCAATGTCAGCAGGACAAGTATTTTAGTATTTGCAGACAAATCCAAATGATTTGCTTAGAATCATAATGGGAAGAGAATGTCTAAGCTCTAATTGCCATCTCAGAATTCTGTCAGGTTGTCTTGGAGGTTGTATTAGTCAAGATTCATTAGAGTAACAGAACTCACAGGATGTGTATATAGTAAAAGGGAATTTATCACATCAGCTTACAGTTCAAAGCAGTGCAGTCCCAAGTGGCCACCTGCCCATGAAGAGCCAAAGAAACCAGCAGCTATTCAAGCACTCCATGAACTGGAGACTCAGAATAGAGGTGACCAGTAATGCAGTCCCAGTCCAAGATGGAAAGGCAGGAAACATTTGGAGAAATGATGGTTAAAGTCCAGTTCAAAGAGCTGAAGTCCAGCCGGGAGTGGTGGTGCACGCTTGTAATCCCAGCATTTGGGAGGCTGAGACTGGAGGATCCGGGTTTGCGGCCAGCCTCAGCTACCTAGTGAGACCCTGTTTCAAAATAAATAATAAAACTAGGGCTAGGGGTATAGCTCGGAGGTAGAATGCCCCTGTGTTCAATCCCCAGTACCGCAAAAAAAAAATTTAAAAAAAGAGGTGAAGTCCAATATCCCAGGTGAGAACAGAAAAAAATTTCTCAGAAAGAACCACGCATCCTTCACATACCTTTCTCCTTTTTATCCTGGTCCTGCACCTACTGGAACAGTGCTGTCCACATTCAGGGCAGGACTTCCTTTCAATTTGCCATTACATAAAACCAGTCATTGAATCAACACACCCAAATTGATGTCCTCCAGAAAACCAGTCCTCTGTGGAGCTCCCCATAGCCCAGTGCATTCATCAGTCTTCACATCTGCGCTGGCCAAGGAGAAGGCTGGGGAATTGAGAGTCTGAATGAGGAAGCTAGGACACCAGGATTACAGAGGGGAAGTGGCAGGATAAAATTTGGAAAACTCCCCAGGATCAGCTTCCTCTGTTTTGTATATATCAGCTTAAGAAGCCCTGCCCCAAAGTGCAGTGATGACCAAGTGATAGAGTGAAGGGGAAAGACGAGAGAGAGCTAGGTTCATGCATTCACAAGCTGCTTGCCCAGACACCGCCTCCCAAGGCTTGGCCCCTGGGGTGGAGTGTGTGAGCTGTGGTCTGGGCTTCATCTCTGGACATCCAGGATTCTTTTAGTTCATTCTCCAGTTCTGATTAGAGGAACTAACACACAAACCCAACCCATCAAAGACTGCTCTGTATGTCAGACTGATGCAAATTTATAAATTTGCTGCAGATGAGATGCTTTTCAGTATTCTAAGTTCTAGAATTCTGCATTCAAGTCACTTCTTAGCCAGAATAAAGGTAGTTGGAAAACCAAAGTAATCATTAAAAGAGTCTCTTTCAGGTTTTCAGAGAGGTGTAGTACCCACAAAAAAAAGGAAGGTGGGCAGTCTTGTGTAATCATGTATCCTGAGTGTGGTGGAGTCCTTCAGGAGGACTTTGACACAGATGGCCCCTTTCCAGGAATTAATCTGGGGCAGATGAGGTAAACCATCACTTTTTTCTTCATATGGGTGGAAGCTGGAAGAATATTTACTCTCCCACTTCAATTTTCATTATTTTTAGCCACAAAAAGCTCTTCCTCATGGCATGAAGTTGATGCTTTCCTCATGAAAGTTTAGGTACAGTCTTGAGCGCTTTTTCATTTTCTTTTTTTTTGCGGTACTGATGATTGAATCCAGGGGCATTCTACCTCTGAGCTACACCCCTAGCCTTATTGCCCTATTTTTATCCTTTATTTTGAAACACAGTCTCACTAAGTTGAGGAGGGCCTCACTAAGTAGCTGAGGCTGGCCACAAACTCGCGATCCTCCTGTCTCAGCCTCCCAAGTACTAGGATTACAAGTGAGCACCACCATGCCCGGCTTTGAGTTCTTAATTTGAGAAATACCTCAATCTCTTCATCCAAAATATTGTTCTTAATTTCCAGCTGCCTTTATTGAACACATCCCCAGAATATGGAATAACCCTACTTTGGATCCCCAAAGTTCTTGAGTGCTAGGTTTGAGACACATCATGTTGGTTCTTTAATCCCTTCCTATAATTTATCTTTCACAGTGTATTTACCTTTCTCTAAAAGACTGTGCACATAGGGCAGGAGACACGTTTTCTAGCCCAAGAAAGTAATAAGAAGTGGGATGTCTTCAGCCAGTGACTCACCTGATCCTAGCTAATACAGGAGAGAAATCTAGAAGGAGTTTTTTAAGAAGACTGACAAAAGGAAATAACCTCAGAGTAAATGGGCCCATTTATTTCCATTGAACATTTATTTATTTTCAAACAATGCATGGAACAGGGGAGCCATTTGAGAACCACAAAGGAGCTAATCTGAAGATTTGCTGAAGTTCAGGTAGCTGGAAAAAGGTGGGGTTTTGGTCCTTGATGATCTTGTGAAACCACTGAATTAATCAGGCCTGGTGCTACTCTCCAGTAATCCTTCTTATGAGAGATTGCCCCTCAGTGTTTAAGGCATTTTGAGTTGAGATTTCTGGTCCTTGCAGTTGGAAGCCTCCCCTGAGATACATGGATATTGGGATCCAGCCCTATATCAGTTATTCTATTTATCCAGATCACTGTGGGCAAATCATTTAACCTTTCTGTACCCCTATTTCCTTGTCTTTAAAATTGTCAAGTTGAAGGAAAGACTTTTAGCCTTTTAACCTCGGCGCTTGGAGTTTCTGATTTCTGTACAACGTAAAAAATCCCTAATCCATCTCTGATTTTTGTTTCTTGTACTCTCAGATCAAGGTGAGTGAATTTTCCCCTTTGCTCTTTAATTGCGAGGTTTGAATCAAATTTTTGGTGCATCAAGATTACCTAGTAAGCCGGGCGTGGTGGTGCATGCTTGTAATCCCAGCATTCGGGAGGCTGAGACCAGAGGATCCGGGTTCGCGGCCAGCCTCAGCTACCTAGTGAGGCACTTCGCAACTTAGTGAGACTCGGTTTCAAAATAAAGAATAAAAAATAGGGCTGGGGGTATATCTTGGAGGTAGAATGCCCCTGAGTTCAATCCCCAGTACCACAAAAAAAAAGATTACCTAGTAAATAATTTGTTTCTCATGGATCTGTTAGAGTCTCAAACGAAACTGACTCCATCTTGTAAAGATGTATCATTTTGAAGGTCTTTTTGCTGACCAGAAATTCCAAAGTCTTACTGAAATACACCCTTTCCCTTGCTTACCAAAATGTCCACATTGTTTTGCCTAAGATGTGCTTGACAAGCCCCTTGCATTATTGAATCCCTCTGCTTATGGAAAAATCCCATTGTCCTGCTTAACCCAGCAGTAGCAACCCAAATAACTCCCCTTAACAGCTCCCCTAGCAATGGCTAACCACCACTCCCCCCTGCCCCATAGAATCACACCTTAAACAACCTTTATAAGCTTCTAGTCTGTAAATGGACACAAGCTCCAACCTTTCCTGGAAACCCCCCCTCCACACACACACAGGTTTTATCCCAATAAAGCCTGTACTGCCATTAAGCTGTCTCTCCTCTCCTTCCTCCCCCAACCTCTTAAGGATCCTCTTAGAAACTGAAGAGAATCTGAATATGTTGCCCCAAAATATGCCACTTTGGCATAAGGGTTATTTTGAGTTGGAAGCAATTGGGAAACAAAAGATGTTCTTTGTCCTCCAATCTACCTAGATGCAGGGATAAGCTTTTCTCTGAGGAAGAAGTCCTCTGAACCTGGAAGAGGATGACTTTCCTCAATAGAGACGAGTGATCATAGTAGGATAATTCAGCATAAAGAGATCTTACTAGACAGGTATGGTGGTGCATGTCTATAATCCCAATCCCAATACTTTGAAGGCTGAGACAGGAAGATCACAGGTTCAAGGCCAGCCTCAGCAATTTAGTGAGATCCTCAGCAACTTAGTGAGACCCTATTTCAAAAATTTAAAAAAAATAACATAGGGCCAGGGGTCTAGAGAGCGATTACTAAGTTAATATAAGAAGTATGAAGTCTTTTCTATCAAACAGGTTGGTCAGATGGTAGCATTGTGTCTCATCTAAGGGGTGAGGAAGCTGGAGTATATTTTGACTGTTGTCCACTCCCAAGGCATTAACTCCCTAACACTTTCCACCTCACCTAGGCTGAGCCTGTCCCTAAAGCCACATAAAACCTAACTTTTGGTTTCCCAGAATCTTAAGTTTTGTTTCTTTGTTAAACCACAAAAGTCAAAACTCTTGCCTGTCTTTAAACTAGCCAGTCACTCAGAGTTGTGAACCCAAGCTCTCATCAATCAGGACACAAGGCAGGATTGCATCAGGAATAAAATTAGACCAGACTTTCCACGTGGTGTGCTTGCTTACTGGAGTTGTTGTCAGTTGCACATCTTTCTGCAGACGTAAAAAGGTTTTACCTTGCTGAGTGACTCATGTGTCTTGTTTTGATTGCTGGTTCACATTTCCTATGGTTAACCCTTAATCTTTATTGATTTCTTCCTCATATGTTACTTTCTCACAATTTCTCACCCCCAAGAAGTCCAAATCCTTGTTTAGTCACTTATCCTCAAGTTACTGACCTTTGTGAAAAAGGTGTATGAGCCCCTGAGTGTAACTGCATCTTCGAGTTTTCACTTCTTTTCTGTGAAGCTCCGGAGCACCAGGAGCTCGACATCACATTAACTTCAATTCGAGCTGTACTTTTTCTTCTGTAACTCTATCTAGAGATTAGGAAACATGTGAAAATAAAAACAGAACAGCAATTCCGATGAAGCTGCAGTTCTCACTCCTGTGGAGGGGAAAGGGAGAAGAGGGGAGCAGGAAAAGTCCTGAACTGCAGTGCAGTTCTAAGAAAGTCTTGTCCAAGTCAGTGGGACTCCTTGAAGCAAATTGGTGCTCAGAGGATGATGGCATGTCATTAAAATGGACCTGTTAGCGCCCCTGCTGTGCTGAGATGCTGGCAGGGTGCAGCCAATGGGAAGTAAGGATGCAGAACCAACAGGATGACAGATTTCGGAGCACATTAGGGAAACACAAGTCTTTCATACCCTCTGCAGTCAGAAATGAGAGGGACATTTTCCTGGATACCATACAAGTCAATTCAGGGTGGGAGGGGATGGTTAATGAGCAGTTTACAGACATGGACAAATAGAGCTTAAAACTGCTGGCAAACTGGGAGACTGTATAGAGCACATATTAGAGGTGCCACATCTAAGGGGTGAGAAAGCTGGGGCATTCATTGACTGTCGTCCACTCCCAAGGCATTAACTCCATAACACTTTTCACCTCGCCCTACGTATAGGCTGAGCTTGTCCCTAAAGCCACATAAAACCGTCAGGAAAAGAGCCCAAGATGCCTGTAAGTAGAAAGTAGGAAGCTAACTGCACACCCACAATGGGATGCACTGAGGGATACAGGTGGAACACCAAAGGCATCCTGAGCTTCCTTACAAGAAAGGGAAAACAGAATATGCAAATAGTACATGACCTGCCATGGGCATGCTGAGGCGAATAAGCATCCTACAAGGACTTTGTTCCTGCACTGGTCACTCTCTCAAGCAAATAAATCCAGAAGAGTTCAGAGCCATAATTGCAGTCACAGTGAGGCAACCATCTGGTCCTTCAGGATGTCAAGTCACTGGGCAGCAGGCACCATAGGACAAAACACAGGGTACAAAGCTTCCAAATTAATTCCTTTTCCCAGGAAAGGAGACACACACCCATGCATCACTAACCAATCATTGGTCTCATCCAGGCCAAGCCTGATGTACTGTATGTTATAATTTAGATCTGAAATGTCCCCGAAATCTCATGTGTTGAAGGCGTGGTCCCCGGTGCAGCAGTGTTCAGAGGAGACTGGATCATGAGGACTATGACCTCATCAGTAGAGTAATCCACTGCTGCAGTCATAACTTAGTGGGTTGTAGGGAGGTGGTAGGAACGTTAGGAGGTGAAGTCCAGATGGAGGGAATATGCCCTTGAGGCCAGGACCTCTGTATATTTTTGTTCCCAGCCCATTCCTCCTCACTAGTTTGTTCTCTCTCTCTCTCTCTCTCTCTCTCTCTCTCTCTCTCTCTCTCTCTCTCCTTTCTGGTCATGGTGAGGTAAAGAACACAATGTGTACCTCACCATGACATTCTGCCTCACTGCAGGCCCAGAAACAATGGAGCCAGCTGACCATGGGCTAAAACCTCTGAAACCATCACCCTGAGTAAGCCTTTCCTCCTTTAAGGTGCTTTGTCACAGCGATAGAGTTGACAATCATACCATGTTTTTTGGAAATGCCCCCCTACAGCCCAGCTGAGCTTAGAGCTTAGTGTAAAGGATGACTTTGGCACCCTCATCCAGGAAGAGATTCAGTGAGAAAGCTTGGGAGAGAAAATGTCACACATTCGCAGTGTGGTTTTGTGATTTCCCAGGAGTAGTATGAACTCCTGGGGCATAAACTACCCATATTAAAGTAGAGGTTCAGAGACAGGCATGGTGGTGCATGCTTGTAATCCCAGTACTTTGGAGGCTAAGACAGGAGGATCACAGGTTCACAGCCATCTCAGCTACTTAGTGAGCCCTCCGAAACTTAGTGAAACCCTGTTTCAAAATAAAGGATTAAAAATAGGGTTGGGGGTGTAGTTTGGAGGTAGAATGTCCCTGGGTCAATCCCCAGTACCTAAATAAAAGGTAGAAGTTCTAATACAATATTAAAAGCCAAATAGAATGCTTTAGATTATCCTGTTACTTATTCATTTCATTATAAATTCATTAATGAATTGAAATGATTCATTTTCATTAATGTGTGTGAATTATTCTGAGATGTTTTCTCAATGCAGGTACTTTCTAGTCTCTGCGCTTCTCTGTCCTTCTTCCTATTTTTTCCTAATTCAGTAGTAGTTTCATTGCATATGTCCAAAGCCACTCTGTTTCAAACAGAAAAGTATCTACTGCCACCCTATTTCAAACAGAAAGCTATCTACTACAGGGAAGTGGGTGCTTGCAAAACCATTGGAAAGACTGCAGCCAGGAACTAGGCTGACTTTTCAGGATGACTTCCACGTCCACCCAGAAGAGGTTCCTCAAAGCAGCCGTGGCCTCAGCTCCAGGCAGGAAGTTGCAGACCCTGCTCCCAGCTCTTGAGCCACAAAGGCTCTGTAACGATCTGAGATCAGGAAGGTCACATGAGCCCCAGAAACACATCACCTCGGTTTCAGGCGCTTCCTGATAAAGATTTCCTTAGGCTCACCTTCTGAGAGTCTGAGACTTCTCTAGCCACAGCTGCATGCAAATCACCATCTTCTGTGATCATACTGCCCTGCAAGAACAAGTCAGGGTGTGCAGGGCCAGGAGAAAGACTATCTCACTGCTGCCTTCCAAACTCAGTGAATGACTGCTAGGGAGAAACCTGGACCCCCAAGGTGCAAGTGAGTCTGGTAAGTATAGACTCTCTCTTGCATCTCTAGCAATGAAGCCATAAGAGGATGGAACGGAGTGCAGAAAGTCCAATGGTAACATGTGCTGCACCTGTCTTAAAGACTCAAGAATACCTTTACTTGGAAAGTTATTGTAGAAATGACTACAGCAGTTGAAGCGCTTCTCTTTCCAGGTAGAGTTATATGAAAATAAAAAATGGAATGACTTTTATTAGGTGAAAAATAGCAAGCTTCAGGATGATACCTAGAAAATTATACTGCATTAGAAAAAGTTTGTGTGTATACATGTGTCTTTGTGCATGTGTGCATATACCCACGTGTACAAAACATATATGCTTATTATGTATATATCCACATATATAAATACAAATATATAAAATATCTAGAAGAATATATACCCCACCCATTAACAATGATTAACTCTGGATATAGGAGTAGAAATACTATGTATGAGAAATTGTCAATTGTTAAAGTTTTGTGATGTCTGAAAGTTTTATAAACCTGTATCACTTTCGGCAACATTTTAATTGTAAAATGTCTTGAAACCATATCACCTAGGAAAAGTCATGGTAGGTCTTCTGGGGGTGTCACAAGGTTATCTACATATGTAAGAAAATCATATGGTACACTTAAAATTTGTATAATATATAGCACATGATTTATTCTTCAATAAAGTAAAATATAAAATTAACAAAGAACTAGAGTGAAACAAGAATAAAATACAACAATCTCAGGCACTTAGAAGGCGTTATGGTTTGGACTTAGAGTGTCCCCTGACCTCACACTGTAGACAAGGTAGCCATGTTGGAGGCAGGGCGTGGTTGCCAAGAAGGGGTCCTTGGGAGTGTGGCCTCCGGGACTACACACGTGTCTCTCCTGCCCTTGCTCTCTCTCTGCTTCCAGCCTCCATAATGTAGGGGCAGGGTCCCTCCACTCACGCTCTCTCGGTTTCCAACACCATGCTCTGAGCTCCGCAGATCTCACCAGGCCTAACATGGAATGAACCATCTGAAATCTGCCTTCTTCAGGTTGTGGTGGTCAGGTATTTTGGGCAACAGCAGTAAGAATGCTGATGAAACAGAAGGTGGGAGAGAACACATGGGATCCACACCTAAATAACCTCAAGGTATGCCTTTAGCAAGTTACTTCACTGCTCTGAAACTCAGTTTTACACATCTGTGTAATCAGTATAGTAGTAGCTATCTTAGTGTTATGGTAAGAATTAAGTGAGCTAATTTATATAAAATTATTGTAATGGTGGAGTCATTGTCATTCTTATCCATTAAAGTATATTAGTTTCCTAGGACACCTATAACAAATTTCCATAAAGTGGGTGGTTTCAAGCCAGGCATGGTGGCGCACGCTTGTAATCCCAGCATTTGGGAGGCTGAGACCAGAGGATCCTGGTTCGGGGCCAGCCTCAGCTACCTAGTGAGGCACTCCGAAACTTAGTGAGACCCGGTTTCAAAATAAAGAATAAAAATCAGGGCGGGGGGTATAGCTCGGAGGTAGAATGCCCCTGAGTTCAATCCCCAATACCACAATAAATAAATAAATAAAGTGGGTGGTTTCAAACAACATAAAGTTATTTTCTCATAGTTGAAGAGGTCAAACCTCCAAAGTCAAGATGTCAGTAGAGTTGGTTCCTTTGTAGACTCAGCATCTATTACTATTCAGCCTGAGGTGGTGGGTAACGGTAAGCCTTGGCCATCTGTGGCTTGTAGTCAAATTCCCCAGTATCTGCCTTCATCTCCACATTGACTTCTTCCCTGCATTCTTTTTCTATTATAAGGACATCATTATTGGATTTTGGGGACTATCTAATCCAGAATGACCTTGACTTATATAATTACATCTACAAAATCCTATTTCCAAATAAAGTTATATTCTGAGGTTTCAGATGGACATAATTGTTTGGAGGGGAGCACTATTTAATGTACTACAATAAGAAATTATTATTCAGTTCTAATGCTCATAAACATATAAAGGGTACTTGTCATGGTGGCACATGCCTATAATCCCAGTACTTGGGAGGATAAGATAGGAGAATCGCTGTTTTGAGGCCAGCCTCTGCAACTTAGCTAGACCTGTTTCAAAATAAAAAATAAAAAAAGGTTGGAGATATAGCTCAGAGGTAGAATGCCTCTGGTTTCAATCATATATAAATATATATAGTTTTGTTTTTTGTGTTACTGGGGATTGAACACAGGGACATTATAACTCTGAGCTACACCTCCAGCCCAATTTTATTTTTATGTGGAAACAGGGTCTCACAGCTGGGTGTGTTGGCATACACTTGTAATCCCAGTACTTGGGAGGCTGAGACCTGAGGATCCCGTTTCGTGGCCAGCCTCAGCTACTTAGTGAGGCCCTCTACAACTTAGTGAGGCCTTATTTCAAAATAAAGAATAAAAATAGGGCTGGACATGTAGCTCAGAGGTAAAATGCTCCCGCGTTCAATCCCCAATACTGAAAAGAAAAAAAAAGAAACAGGGTCTCACTCTCACTAGATTGAGAGTCTCACTACTTGCTTAGACTGTTTTCAAATCTGCAATCCTCCTGTCTCAGCCTCCTAAGTACTAGGAATATAGGCATGCATCACCACGCTGGGCTTCAATTCTATATTAAAAAAAAAAAACATATAAAGGGCAAGGGCAGAGGGTGGCATGGTTTCATTCCTCTAAGAGACAGCCAGAAATCAGAATCCCTGACTATCCAGTATTTGCAGACTTAAGTTTATTGTTTTTAATAAAAAATAAAGTGCCAAGTGAGGATAAATCACGAAACTCCTACGGCTATGATCCAGCCTATTATCTTGACTGCAATATCATTTCACATAAATAAAGTACAAACTTTTTTACCACAATCAATAATAAACAAATATTATGAATCTCCCGTCTTGTGTAAACTGTTTGTTTTCCTGAACTTTAATAGGCAAAATTAGCCTCTGCGATACTTGAGGTTGCTTTTTAAATGTGCCACTAGAGGGAGGAGAGGTTGTGTGTTTGTTTTTGAAGTGCATATTGCAGAATAATGAGGTTTTCTTTGTGCAATTACTATGAGCTCTGTGTTTGCGATTGCAGGGTAATTTCATCTTAATGTCAATGATGCGGGCCATGCTGCAGATCAAAGTGAACGGGTATAAATCACAAGCTGTGCTCCTATTAAAAACATATTGTTCAGATGGAGATGGGGATCTAAAACAATTCAAAAGCTTTCTTTAATCGCTGAAGTTCAAATGCTCTCCTTAAAATTGGACTTTTACAAAATGAGAATAGCATGGCATTACATATAGAATGGTTTCTAAAAATAATTGGCACAGTGATACAAAGTAAAAGTCTTAGGTGTGTCCTCTCAGCTTCATTTTTCTGAAAATTTGGTATCAGGATACCAAGAATGGTTATTGTCTTACTCAGCTTTCCCACCACTGTGACCAAAACACCAGACAAGGACAACTTAGAGGAGGAAGGTTTACTGGGGCTCATAGTTTCAGAGGTTTGAATCTGTGAGGTCAGCTCTGAAGCATAAATGGCAGCGGCAGGATGCATGCGGGGATGCTGCTCTCACATCACAGAGGCCGGAAGGAGAGAGAGAGACAGAGACAGAGACAGAGACAGAGAGAGACAGAGAACGCCTGTGGACATAGACAGTCCCCAGACCACACCCAGTGACCTCTAGCCATGCCCTCCACCTGCCTACACTACCACCCAATAAACCAAATGATTCAATGGATTTACCCGCTGATGAGATTAGAACATACATGGTTTTATTATTTCACCTCTGAATATTTTGCTTGCCAATACATGAGCTTTTCCAAGGGAAATTTTACATCCAAACCACAACAGTGATGCAGCACTGAGAAAAAATAGTAATTAGAGCAATAATTGACTTTAAGTCCTTGACATATTAATTAGTTGATTTATTATTTAGTTATTTAGTTAATTTGTTCTTAGTTTTATTAGTTATTAGTTATCTAGTTAATTAATTAATTAACTAAATGACTTAACTGGGAATTGAACCCGGGGGCAATCTACATCCAAGCTACATCCCCAGACCTTTTTATTTTTTGTTTTGAAACAAGGTCTCACTAAGTTGCTGAGAATCTCACTAAGTTGCTGAGGCTGGTCTCAAACCTGTGCTCCTCCTGTCTCAACCTCCCAAGTACTGGAATTACAGGCATGAGCCACCACGCCCAGCAACTCATTTGATTTTGACAACAACCTTTTGAGGTAGCCATCCCATTATCATCCCCATTTTCTAAATGAAGAAACTGAAGCTCATGTTCACACAGGAGTACCGAAGCCGGTTGGAGGTCTGAATTTTTAACCATGATACTATGCAGTCTTTCAAGGTGAACTTACATGATCCGAAGTCCTAGCTAGCGGTACCACTTCACGATACACCTATTAGAATGACTACAAAGAGAAGCTGGCAACGCCAAGTGCTGATGAGGACATGGAGCAACTGGAACTTCCATACACTGTTGGTGGGAATGCACAATGATTCCACCCCTTCAGACGTAGTTTCATCATTACTTTCTTTTATTTACAT
>PVLC010024036.1:0-25084 GCA_004027655.1 Graphiurus murinus
TGTAATCCCAGCATTCGGGAGGCTGAGACCAGAGGATCCTGGTTCGAGGCCAGCCTCAGCTACCTAGTGAGGCACTCCGCAACTTAGTGAGACTCGGTTTCAAAATAAAGAATAAAAAACAGGGCTGGGGGTATAGCTCGGAGGTAGAATGCCCCGGAGTTCAATCCCCAGTACCACAAAAAAAAAAAAAAAAAAAAAAGAAAAAGAAAAAAGTAGTTGGCCATTTCTCTTCCCCCCCCTAATATTTTGATATGAAAATTTTAGAGACCCTCCTGCCTGATTCTGCCTTTAACGCTTTGCCATGCTCTTTGTTTTATATGTATCTGTCCACCCATTTTTCTGTTCATTCACTAATTCATCTTTTTTTTTTTTTTTTTTTTGTACTGGGGATTGAACTCAGGGCACTCTACCTCCGAGCTATACCCTCAGCCCTATTTTTTATTCTTTATTTTTGAAACAGGGTCTCACTAAGTTGCGGAGTGCCTCACTAGGTAGCTGAGGCTGGCCACGAACCCGGATCCTCCAGTCTCAGCCTCCCAAATGCTGGGATTACAAGCATGCACCACCACACCCAGCTCATCATATTTTCTAATGCATCCCAAAATAAGTTGCACATGTAGTCTTCCCCCCTAAACATTTTTAGCATGAACTACAGTTCAACAGTGTTTGTCTTTTGGTATAAGATTAACATACAATGAGTTTTAGCTATCAATTGTTATATAACAAATTACCCTAAAATCTAACAGCCTAAAACAAACAACTAAGTTTAAAACTCTGTGTTATACAGTTTCTGTGGGTCAGGAACTTGGGAGGTCGCATAGCTGGGTGGCTATGCTCAGGGTCTCTCATGAGGTTATAGTCAAGATGTTGCCAGGATTGTGGTCATCTGAAAGCTCAACTGGGGCGAAAAGGCCCTTCTCTAAGACAGCTCACCCACAGCGCTTTTGGTAGAAGGCTTCGATTCTTTACTATGGGGACCTCTCCACAGACTACTTGAGTCTCCTCACAAGATGGCTGCCATCTTCCTCCATAGTCCTAGAGGGCTGAGCAGAAGCTTCAATGGCTTTTATGATCCAGCCTTAGAAGTCAAACTCTGTCATCTCTGCAATACCCTAGGTTACCTGGACACTCTCTATTGTGGCCTGAAGACTGTTCTCTCAAAATTTATATGTTGAAGCCCTAACTCAAGGCCACAGAATGTGACTATATTTGGAGATAATGTGTTTAAGTTAAAACGAAGCCATTAAGGTGAGTCCTAATCTGGTCTGACTGCTGTCCTTATAAGAGGAGGAGATTCGGACGCAGGAGACCCCAGGAATGAGGTCTACAGCAAGAAGGCACCGTCGGCAGGCCTGGAGAGGCCCCAGGAGAGGCCAGCCCTGCCCGAACCTTCACCCTGGACTTGCAGCCTCTAGAACCCCGAGAGAAGAAGCTTCTGCGGTTGGGCCCCGGGCTGCGTGCTTTGTCCCAGGAGCCTCAGCTGACAAAGGCAAGCTCCGTCCAGTATTGACGAGGATCACGCAAGATATGAATGCCAGGAACAAGAGCCATGCCCGCCATCTGGAGACGGCCACTACACAGTGGAACACACCCCCCTGGAGTGGCCACCCACCGAGCTCCGACAGCCGCGTGCACCTGTGTAACCCAAACCCCTGTTGTGCCCCAGAACACAGCACCACCGGGGGGAGGAGGTCCCAGCCCCAACCCCCAGGGGAAGCCGCTCTTCTGGACTCCTCCTGCCATGGATTAGGGGGTCTAGAATCGCAAATAAACGACATCGTGTGGGATATATTCTTTGGTGTAAGGCTTTTTTTTTCACTTGGCCTAGTATTTCTGAGATTCACCCATTTTGTTGAATGGATCATGAGTGTGTTCCTTTTTTTTTTTTTTTTAAACATTGAGTAATATTCTGTTGTATGAACACATGACCTTTCTCCCTATTCTTTTATTGAAGGACAGACATGTGGCGGTTTCTCTCTTTCTCTTTCTTTCTTTTCTTTCCTTCTTTTTTTTTTTTTTTTTTTTTTTTTTTTTTTTTTTTTTTTTTTTTTTTTTTTTTTTTTTTTTTTTTTTTTTTTTTTTTTTTTTTTTTTTTTTTTTTGGTACCGGGGATTGAACCCAGGACTATTCTACCTTCGAGCTACACCCCCCAGCCTATTTTATTTTTATTTTTATTTTAAAACATGGTCTCACTAAGCTGCTGGCGGTCATGCTAAATTGCTGAGGCTGGCCTCTAACCTGCGATCCTCCTGTCTCACCAAGTACTGGGATTACAGATATGTACCACAACGCCTGGCGGTAACCTGGTTTTTCTAATTCAATCCTATCTCATGAAGGTCTTCCCACTTCAGTAAATTGGCCGCATCATGGTTAAAAGCCCAAGGCAAACCTGGGTTCAAATCTAGACTCTGTGTGACTAGACGTCTCTGTGCCTCAGGTTCCTCCTTTATGAGGTGGAGAAGGTAATAATAACTCCTCTCCCATGGGGCGGTTATGAAGGTAAAATGAACTGCCACGCATTTTATAAAGTAAACTGTTATCTACCCGTGATCCTTGTTTAACTCTGATGTACCATTTGCATTGTAAGAAAACCAGTCCCAATCCCAAGGAGGAGGCTGAGATCTTCCCCTGCGCTGTCCCTGGTGAGGCCCGGCAATTAGCCGGACACTGTTAAAATATTCAAGTAACTTCCCTGTGGTTTGGCAAATAGCCGCTATTCCACCTCCTAAAAAGGCCCCGCCCTTGCTGCAGGCCAGCCCCGCCCTCCCACGGGACCCTCCCACCGGGATCTCCAGATGACCCAGCAGCGGGGTGTCTGGAGGGCTGGGCGTGCTCTGAGGCTGAGGCAGCCCTGGGTTTCTCTTGGGTGCTCTGCAGAGGCCGGTGGAGTGGTCCGGTCGGCAGGGGGTCCGCTCCAGCACCTTCTTGCCTGCACTCTCTATCTAGGCCTTAGTACTGCAGTCTCCCATCACAGAGCCCCCCAGTCCTGGGCCAACCCGACAGCCAGTGGCCTTGGCCTTGGGGATCCAGGGGATCCCCATCACCTGGGAATTTATGGGCTCAACACTTGGCAACAGAGTGGGATCGTCTGTCCAGGGCCAGGCAGTGCACAACCATTCTCTTGCTGACCGGCTGGCCAGGGTGAACTCGGTGGTGTACACGGGTGCCGGCCAGGAGGGCTCTTGTGCTCCCCATCAGGAGAGTGAGACAGAGGGACCCCAGGAGGGAGGCAAGGCACCGACCAGTGCCCAGTGGCTCTCCTGACAAAGGACACAGCTACTTTTATTCACATGAATGATGGTCTCGGTGGGCTGGGATTTAGGAATGTTGATTGGCTTCAGGTAGGTTTCAAAAGGTCGTTTGTAACCAGGCAGAGCGGCGCCGGCCTGTAATCCCAGTGCTTGGGAGGCTGAGACAGGAGAATCGCAGATTGAGGGCAACCTCAACAGCTGAGTGACTCTCAGCAACTTAGTGAGACCCTGTTTTGAAATAAAAAAAGACTGAGGGTATAGCTCAGAGGTAGAACTCCTCTGGGTTCAATCCCTTGTACCACTCCCCATCCCTCATACACACACACACACACACACACACACACACACACACACACACACACACACACACACACACACACACACACACACACACACACACACACACACACACACACACACACCCGGTTTGTTCTTTTCCTGGGAGATCACTTTGACCTCTAAGGAAGGCCGGGTCAGTGGGTCAGCCTGGAGCCAAGTATTCCATCTCCCCCTATACAGTCACCTCTGCCTTGTGACAAGGACAGGTTGCTGCAGCTGGAATAGAAGAAAACATAAATCATATGAGTAACAGGTTAAGGGTCCTGGGAATTTGCTGTTTTGATGACTCGTGTGTGTGTGTGTGTGTGTGTGTGTGTGTGTGTGTGTGTGTGTGTGTGACTAGGGATTGAACCCACGGGTGCTCTGCCTCTGAGCTACACCCCCAACCCTGGTTTATCTTTTATTTTGAACCAGGGCCTTGCAAGGTTGCCCAGGCTGGCCTCAAGCCCGCGATCCTCCTGTCCCGGGTCTCTTATGCTGCGTCTGGTCTCCGAAGCTGATAGACTATTGGAGGCACACGCTGAGCTCTGAACAGCAAGCCAGCTCTGAGTTATAGCCCGGGAGCGCATGTGCCCTTTCTCCCTACAGCAGTCCCTGAGTGTTTATTGCCCCTCTGAATTTTTACTCCCTTAATCTTAAGGGATGCTGCTTTCTATGGGGTCCCTGACTGTCTCACTACTACTATCCCGGCTGTGTGACCTGGTTCTGGAACTGAACCACCTGGGTTCACACCCTGTCCTAGATGTATGACCTCTGCTTTCCCAACTTTAGAAATCGAGTTAATAGTTATACCTCCCAGCATGGTGGCGAGTGGGGCAGTTTACATGCAGAAATCTCTTGGAATAGCAAGACTTTAATGAACATCAGTTATTAATACAGCTACCCCCTGTGTCTGTGGGGAACTGGTTCCAGGACCCCAAGCTCGCACGAAACCATGGATTTCCTGAACCCTATATACACTATGGTTTTTCCTGGATGCCCTGCGGTGTTGCCACATAGCATCCATTTCATCTAACTTGAACTCAGCACCGATTCTGTAACAGTTGATCTGTTAACCAAGAAAGTGACTAAGTAACAGGCAGGTAACATATACTGCATGGACACGCTGCAAGGAGATGATTCATGTCCCAGGCAGGATGGAGCAAGACACTGCCAGATCTCATGCTACTCAGAATGGTGCACGATTTAAAACTCAGAAATTGTTCATATCTGGAATTTTCCCTTTGGTATTTTTGGACCTCATTCGACTCAGGTGACTAAAACCTTGGAGAGCAAAACCGTGATTAAGAGGGGGACCACTGTGTTTGCCAGACACTGTGCTTTTGTTCACAGACCGTATTCCTGAGCACCTGTCCCTGCCATGTACGTCACATATGCTGAGGCTTTGCCACTTCCAACTGTTTGTGCTTGACCACAGGACTTAACTCTCTGTGCCCCAGTATGCACATCTGCAAAATGGGATTAATAACACAACTAGTGGCTGAGGGTCACAATGTTGAGCAAACTGAGGCGTGGGCCTTAGTCTCATGGGACTTCCTGTCTAGTCATGGAGACCAACACTAACGAACTGAGTTCAGAAAACCACCTATAAAGCAGTAACAAGAACGCCACCAGGCAGGAGAGGTGCCCGGTGCCCATGAGCTCACAACACTAGGAAAGGGCATAGTTGGAGGGTCGATAATGGGTGTCCGAGGGAACGACACTTGAGCCAGCACTGACCGGAGAGTGACAACCAGTCATGCAGAGGGGAAGGGACCTCACGTGTCACACAGTAGGCTGTGGACAGGGCAGAGCAAGTGCAAAGGACACTCGTTGTGACTGGAGTCCTCTCCCCAAGGAACCTGGCCCCAGGTGGAGCCTGGAGGCTGTGGACTGGTAGGAGCCAGACCACAGGAAAGTGACGTTGAGCAGGCAGGGCAGGGTGACAGGCAGGGAGGGGACATCACCCTAGGTCTGGCTTCACCAGGAACCGATGTGTTTGCTCTAATGGGAAAAGGACAGGTGTAACTGAGAGGGGGGTTGTTCCCTTCCTCTTTGGGGTCATTTTGTTTGATGGGTTTGTTTTATTACTTATAAGAAATGCATAAGAGCCGGGTGTGGCAGCTCACACTATAATCCCAGGACTTGGGAGGCTGAGACAGGCGGATCCCAGGTTCCAAGCCATCCTTGGCAAATTAGTGAGGCTCTCAGCGACTTTGTGAGACCCTGTTTCCAAGTAAAACATAAAATAGGGTTGGGGGTGTGGCTTGGAGGTAAAAAGTCCCTGGGTTCAATCCCCACTATAAAAAAAAGGAAGAGAGAGAGAGAGGAGGGAGGGAGGGAGGAAGGGAATGAGGGAGGCAGTCAATCCATCATTGAGTAGGACCAGGAATCCCCCGTTCTGGTGCACAGACGGCGAACCCCAGGAAACACCAGGGCCTGTGCCCGTCATTCTGCGCTCAGGGCCGTGTGCTTCCCAGGCGCCAGACGCCACTCACCAGTGGTTCTGGGTCCATAAACATGTCTGAGACCTGGAGACAAATCGTTGGCTTTAAGATGCATTAAACATGCAGCATCACAATGACCGAATAACCGCAAATGTGACAGGGCAGGCTTTGTTAGTTGCTAATGTGAGCGTTCATTAATAGTTCATTACATCTGAGAACAGTTGGTTCAGTTCCTCACTTTGCAAGAAGAAAAGGAGGGGCAACAGTTGCCCAGAAGTCAGAGTGACGAGGAAATTAGAAGGCACCACTCAGGGTCAGATCATCTCAAAGGCAGAACCATAGCAATCCTTTTAAAAGTTTCTATACTGCAAAAAAAAAAAAAAAAAAATTCCCTTGTTGATTTCAGCAAATTGTGGTATGTTTGATACAATATATATGTAGTGGAGGTGTCAGATATAGCAACGCCCAAATCCCTGAAAGTCATATAAACAGCCCTTGTAATAGTGAGGGTATATAAGGAAAAAAAAAATCAGAAATACCTAAACATCTATCAAGTGGATCTCTGTTAAGTAGATTTTAGTGCACTCATGCAAGGGACTATAATGCTGCCAGTAAAAAGAAGGTGGTGCTGCTACAAACACTCTCATGGAAGGAGGCCTTTGCTGTACATCAGGTGCAAAAGCAAGATGCAGAAGAATCTTTATGATACAAATCCACTTAGGTGTTTTAAAAGATATAATTACCATAAAAATAGCTAACATTTAGTGCTAAATGCTCTACACAGGAGGGGGCAAACTTTTTCTATAAAGAGCCTGTATAGTTATCTCTCTCCTCTCTACTCTTACAACACCTCTAGTCACCAAAATGTCGGGGATATCAGTCTGCTTTCCCCTACTGTGACAAAATACCGGAGACAATCAACTTTAAAAGAGGAAAGGTTAACATGGGCTCCTGGGCTCAGAGGTTTCAGTCCACGGCTGCTTGGCCTGGTTGCCTTTGGGCCTGTGGTGGAGCAGCGCATGGTGGCAGGAGCTCGTGGTGGAGGAAGGTGCTTACCTCATGGCTGCCAGGAAGCAGAGAGAGAGAGGAGGGGCCAGGGCCCCAGTATCCCCCAAGGGCCTGACCCCAATGACCTCACTTCCTCCCACTAGGCCCCGCCTCTTAAAGGTCCCACCACCTCCCAGTAGCGCCAGAGGCTGGGGACTGGGCCTTCCACACATGGGCCTTTGGGGATAACTCCAGACCCAAACTATAGCACCCCAACCCCTCCCCCCCCAGTAACCCCCTAACCCTATAATTCAACTCAGTTCTTACACCGTCTTCCTGGCGTTATTGTCCAACCCTGCAGGTGCAGGGCTCAGTTCCACTACAGATGCCAGTCACAGCCCAGGCCTCCTGCACTTCGGAGGGACCCGCTGTAAGTTGGGGTTCCCACAGCCCCCTTCTCAGATTGGAGCCCTCCCTAGAATGGCTCATGCTTTGCGGACCACTGCGTTTATTACAATACATACGATATTTCTCTTTATTGGTGCATTGTAATTATGTATCACAGTGAGGTTCAGAGTTACAGAAACTCAGGCACGCAGTATTCGCTGTGTGCTTCCCTCCCGGCTCCCTCCCCCTTAGATAATACTTACATTGACACAATTTTAATACAAAAGAGCAGGCAAATAAGGGGGTGGGGCTGGGCTTGGAGCTCCCCTGTCTCCTCTGGGGGCCCCTTCTTCCAAGCACTTTCATGTATTGAAGGGACCACAAGTTCTTCAAACCCTGTCCTGGGGGGAGGGAGGGGGTGACGGACACTTCATTGTGTGAGCAGGATTGGCCTCATCACTGGCTGTTGCCGATGGGCTGGGCCTTGAGGCTCCTCCCTCCCCAGAGACTGAGGGGTGGGGCTGAAAGCTGGGCCCTCCAGTCACCTCGCTGGTTCCCCTGGCAACCAGCCCCACCCTGAGGCTGTCCAGGGACCACAGCTGCCATTCAATAGCTGGTAGAAGGACACTCACCATAAGCCGGGCGTGGTGGCGCACGCTTGTAATCCCAGCATTCGGGAGGCTGAGACCGGAGGATCCGGGTTCGCGGCCAGCCTCAGCTACCTAGTGAGGCACTCCACAATTTAGTGAGACCCGGTTTCAAAATAAAGAATAAAAAATAGGGCTGGGGGTGTAGCTCAGAGGTAGAACGCCCCTGAGTTCAATCCCCAATACCGGAAAAAAAAAAAAAAAAAAAAAAAGGACACTCACCGCTTTGGAGAGTCCAAGAAATTTAGGATCTATGTGCCAGGAAGCCAGGTGAAGACCAAATACATATTTTTATTAGAAATCACAATGTCACAGAGACAAAGAGTGAGTGTTTTAAACTTCGTGGGCCACAGTCTTGGTGTGGGGGTGGGCAGCTACTAGTTCTGCCTTTGTAGCACGGAAAGCATCTACGGATGATACATAAATGTACGACTGTGGCCGTATTCCAATGAAACTTTATTTTCAAAAAGCAGTGGGTCAGATGTCTCAGGGCCACAATTTGCTGACCCCCGTTCTGTATCATATTTCCTTTACACTTCACATAACATGCGTGTGTGTGTGTGCGTGCGTGCGTGCGCGTGTGTGTGTGTGTGTGTGTGTGTGTGTGTGTGTTACTGAGGATTGAACCCAGGGGCATTCTGTCTTTGAGCTACACCTCCAGCCCTAGTTTTATTTTTTATTTTGAAACAGGGTCTGCTTAAGCTGCTGTGGGTCTCGCTACATTGCTGAGGCTGGCCTCTTACTTTCGATCCTCCTGTCTCAGCCTCCCAGGGACAGGGAAGCATGTACCACTACATCCGCTTACAACAACTCTTTGTAATAGAGATTATTCCTGCCCCTAAATTACATACATGGGAAGTAGGGCAGAGGTTAAACGACCTGTCCAAGGTCAGGAGGTCTTTCTGCGGTTGTAGGCAGAAGGTCTGGAAAAAGACCCATCACAGTGGCAGCGGCACGAGGAGTGCGGGGAGGGAGGGATGCGCTAGGACTTCTGCAGGGACTCCATTGCACTTCAGTGACCACCACACGACCTTGCAATTTTAAAGTCACATGAGGCACGTCTCAGGGGAATCCCTGGGAGGACTCACCTGAAAATGTCCCCGGGGGCTTCGGGGACCTCAGCGTCTCTGGGTTCTGTCCATCTTGTGCCCTAGTGTGGACCAGTCCCGTGGAACTGTCGGAGTCATCCATGGCTGAGGGAATTCCTGGGGTGGTGCCTCCCCCGGAGATTTACATGGACCCGGACCCGGCCCAGCAGAACAAGGTGAGGGGTCCCGGGGGAAGGGGAGGCCCCGGCAGGGACTCGCTGCCCCCTCTTGTTTTTCTCTATGACCTACACGTGCCCTCGTGTCCAGTGTCCAATAAACCACCTCTTCTTTAAGCGCCTACTCTGTGCTGTGTCCTTTGCCCTTGACCTTCATTAGCTCCTTTAATCTTCCCTGTCTCCAAAATAGATTTTTATCACCTTCAGTTTGCCAGTGGGGGTGGGCTGGGGGACCCTGAAGATCAGAGAGGTTCAGTACCTTGCCCAAGGTTGCACAGTGCAAGGGGCAGAACTGGGACTCGGACCCAGGTCCGGCTGACTTCCAACTCCACCTGTGATTACAACAGTGGCGGAGAAAACGCATTTAGTTGAGAAGGGTCTGGAGAGGGAAAGGAGAAGCAGGAGTCAGAGTAGGCGGATTTCAACCTGCTGGGAAGGGTGGGTCAGGTGGGTCCAGCTGGATTTCTCCCCACTCAGCCACAGCTTGAAAATTATCTTCACAAAACAGCGCAGCAGCATCTCTCGGCCCTTAAGGAGTCTGCAGAGAGGAGAGCAAGCTGCCCGGGTGCTGGGTGGGCGCAGGACCTCAGCCCGGGACGGGCAGCTCCGGGGGGCAGGGGGCTTCGGAAGCGAGTGTGGGGTCCGGCCTGTGGGATGTCACAGAGAGAAAGTGCCCGCTGGGATGGGCGGCCGCTTGTCCACGTCTTTCGAGGGGCCAGCCCCAAGCTCAGCCACCTCAGATAGCAACGTGCCACCTCCCACGGTCCCGGGCCCCCCGAGGGGCTCTTCTGCTGGCTCCTCTGGCCCCTCTCGACAACTGTAGTCACCCGACCGCGTGGTGGGCCGGGGGTCTCGGGGGCCGCACGCCAAGGTCAGGGAGCCAGAGGTTTACGAGGCTCCTTGAGGCCCGGCCATGTTCCCTCCTTCCCACCAGTGCAAAATGTCAGGGAGAGCAGGGAGTCTTTAAAAGTAATGGTTCAGAAATTCTGCAGCTGTGTATAAACATACATCTGGGGAATTTTTTCCCCCTTCTGACATTTTATTGATGACTTCTAGTGAGGAGTTTGTTTTTCTCTATGACCTACACGTGCCCTCGTGTCCAGTGTCCCCCCCCCCCTTTTTTGGGGGGAAACCTAACACATTTTTTGGCTATCATGCTTTTTCCTTGGAAGAGATGGAAGACCGGCTCAGTTACACCTGTGGGTAACGTCTGCCAGCGATTTTTCTCCAGCCCAAAGTTCACACGAGTCCATGCAAATAAATCTCCAAACCCCTCTCATTTCCTGTCCTGTCTCGGTCACCTGGAATAAATTTTGTAGGTGGATAGGGAAGCCAGGCGTGGTGGCTCATGCTTGTAATCCCAGGACTTGGGGGGGGGGGAGTGACACTGGAGGATCCAGGTTCGAGGC
The DNA here is from genome assembly GCA_004027655.1 of Graphiurus murinus. Taxonomy (NCBI): domain Eukaryota; kingdom Metazoa; phylum Chordata; class Mammalia; order Rodentia; family Gliridae; genus Graphiurus; species Graphiurus murinus. Next base: position 10,711 of record PVLC010024036.1, read on the forward strand.
CAGCCTCAGCTACTTAGTGAGACCCTGTTTCAAAATAAAAATAAAAAATAGGGCTGGGGGTATAGCTCAGAGGTAGAGTGCCCCTGAGTTCAATCCCCAGTACCCCCCCCCCACACACACACACAAAAAGGTAGGGAGTAGAGAAGAGAGTAAAGGGAAAAGAAATGTTTCCGAATATATTCCACTCTTTAAATTTAAAAAATAGCCCTTGCTATAGTGAGAATGTGTTTGAATGGAAATGTCATTTTCCTAACTACCTTTTCCAGGTTCCCAGTGTGCCAGACTGGGGCCTGGTAAGCCAATTCCTGAAAATATTATAAATGAACTTTCTGGCCACAAAAGTTCCTAAGTGAGCTGGTAGTTCTTTGTATGAAAGTATAATTTCAAAGCTGGGAGTGGTGGCACAGGCCTGTAATCCCAGTACTTGGGAGGCTGAGACAAGAGGATTGCGGGTTCAAGGCCAGCCTCAGCAACTTAGCAAGACTATTTCAAAATAAAAAAAATAAAAGGGGTTAGGGGTGTAGCTCAGAGGTAGAATGCCCCTGAGTTTAAGAGAAAGGAAGGAAGGATGATTTCAGGGTGAAGGAAAGTTTCTGTACTTTCAACATAAAAGCACCCATTACAGGCATCTATGTAGAGGTGTGTAGTTTTAACCAAAATCTCTGATGTTTTCCAAGTGACATAGAGAGTCCTCTTCTTCCTGAAAGAATGACACCCTAATTTTCCAACTGTTTGAAAATGAGGTCAGCTTTGCACCCAGACCCGCACCTAAGTGAGCTTCCCATGTGATCTGTACCCAGGATGAAATAATTCTGCTGCTGGGGAGAGAAGTCAGCCGTCTCTCCGATTTCGAAATCGAGTCCAAGTACAAAGATGCGGTGATCGCCAACCTGCAGAACGAAGTGGTCGAGCTGAGCCATAAGCTGTCAGAGAGCGTCATCTCCCGGCAGAACGAGAGGAGCGTCTCGCAGAAGCTTCAGGATCTGGATAAGAGCGAAGACATCAAGCAGAAAGAAGAAATCCAGAACTTGAAAAGCCAGGTAGGACCCAGAGATGAGATGGTGAGGGCCCCAGAGTCGCAGCCCAGGGTGACCAGATGTCTGGGAGCACAGGCCAGGAGGGACCACCCAGAGAGCTGGGAAGTGTCGTCGGTGCAGCGTGGAGGTTAAGGAGCAAACCCACAGGAGCAGAGGCTTGGCAGCTTCCTGGTGTCATCGGCACAATATTAGCACGTATTGGTGCAAGATGCTTTAGGTGCAAAACAATATTCTGTCACATCCAATACAGAGAGGGGAGACTGAGGCAAGCCCAGAGACGCCTGGAAACTACCAAGTGCTTGCACAGCCCGTCAGAGGCAGCAGACCCCTCCCCACTCCCACTCCCGCTTCCTGTTCCACTTCGGTGATTGCCTCTCACCCCGACAGAGCCCCAGCTGGGAAGAGCTACAGGCGGCCAGCTGAGGGGGAGCAGGAGCCCCCACTCTTCCACACATGGAAGTCTCTCACCAGACCTGAAGGCACTTACCAGCTCACTTCTGGGAGGGGATCCATCAAACCGAGACTCTCCACCTGGAATGTCTGAATTTACCAGGCCTGTTCCTTTCTTGGGAAACGAGGTCCAAATTCCTTAAAGAAAAGAAGAAGAAAAAAGCCAGTGATGGTGTATATAGTTGTATCTCAACAAAGTTGTTGGGAAAGAAATGGGGCCCTGGTGGATTTGGGACCAGGGCATAACGCTGCTTTCCCTGTGGTCATGCCTGGGGCTGGTGTCCTGGTTCCTGTGTTTGAGCTTCCCTTCTATACCCAGCTCGAGTGGCACAGCTCCAGCCCTGGAAATGCTGCCTAAAATGAACATAGCTTACATACCTCAATCACGAGCCCAAAGCATGGTGAACCTGGGCTGTGCTACCAGGGATAGCGCTCCACAGGGCCAAGGACGGGGCCGTTACCCTCCAGAACTCTACTTACAGCTATCCCCCCGTCCATGGTTCTGGTGACACCCATGGTCAGCCACAGTCAGAAAACATTAAGTGAAAACTGCCAGAAATAAACGATTAATAAGTTTTCAATAACTTTAGTAGCCTATCATTATAACTGTTCCATTTTATTATTAGTTATTGTTGATCACTAATTGTCTCTAACTTATAGATTGGACTTTATCACGAGTGTGCATGCATAGGAAAAACATAGTATTTCTACGGTTTGGCACTCTCTGCAGATCCAGGCGTCCTCTGAGGAGCTTGGAAGGCATCTCCTGCAGATGGGGTGGGCGGGTGGGTCTTGGAACAACACCAGATCTGTTCATTCTTTCATGATTCCATTCATTCATTCATCTGATTGTCCACTCAGAGAAGTCTTTGTTGCCCTGCCCTCTCCTGGCACTGGGAATTCAGCAGGGAACAAGGAAGGCGTGGTCTTTACCTTCCTCTACTTTTGTTCTGTTAGAATTTGGATCTTGAATGGCTCCAAAGCCCATGTGTTCAAGGTTTGGTTCTCAGCACATGGTGCTACTGGGAGATGGTGAAGCCCTTAAAAGGTGGGGCCTGGTGGAAGAAAGGTCATTGGGTACACGCCCCTGAGGGGGATATTGGGATCCTGGCCTCCCCTCTCTCCTCTCTTTCTCTCTCTGCTTTATGACCACTGTGAGGTGAGCAGCTTGCTCGAGCTCATGTTCCCTATCATGACTGCTGCCTCATCACAGGCCCAAAGCAACAGGTCCCAGTGATTATGGATTGGAACCTCTGAAACTGTGAGCCAAAATAACCTTCCCTCTTTTTAAGTTGATTATCTCAGTTATTTTGTTATGGCAACAGAAAGCTAACGTGTTCTCCAATGAAGGAAACAGAACAACAGAATAAGTAAACAAACAAATATATTCTCTAATATTTAAATAAATGAATAACTCTTCTTTAGACCTGCTTTTTCTCTTTTTTTGGTGCTGGGAATTGAACTCAGGGAGTTCTATCTTCAAGCAATACCCCTTGGCTCTTTTTATTTTCTAATTTTAAAACAGGATCTCACTAAGTTGCTGAGGGTCTCGCTAGGCTGCTGAGGCTCGAACTTGTAATCCTCTTACCTCAGCCTCCCAGGTACTGGGATTATGGGCCTGTGCCACTGTGCCCAGTTTAGACCCATTTTGAAAGAACAATGAAAGTAGCAGGTCCTACAGGAACTGCTGCCTGATGTGGTAACTATCTCGTTGATGAGTCGCTTTTTCTTGATCTTAGCCCAGATTTACAGTCAGATGGGAAAATCCCCTTTTCAGGAATTTTCCCATTTCAGAGCTCTCCTGAGCAAGGTCTCACCTAGGGACATGGGCAGAGATGATCAACTCTCACGTATTTTGAGTCTGTGTCCGCAGGTCACGATCAGAGAGAGGATCGTTTAAGTGGTCGGCGATAGCTGGAACCCTGTTTTTTCTACCAAGGACTTATCTATCTATAAACAATTGCTCTGATTTATCACGCCGTTGCCTCCCCCTCCACCTCGGCCTTTGCTCATGAGTGAAAAAGGATATTTTATGCCAAGGCATCTGTGAGCCAGAGGATGCAACTGGTCTGAATCCAAATCCAGTTTTGTCTGCTCCCTTTTTAGGCTCTTAAATATTCCGTTGCCAGCAGGACCTGCCGCCAGAGGTACCAGCCAGGTGGCAGGTGATTTATTGGCCTGATTACTTTGTGTTCTCCCCGGGCCCCTGAAAGTACGAGAATAATAATGACTTACGCTCAGCCGCCTTCGATCCACCGCAATACCTCTACAAATGCTTACCTCCACAGGGTCTGCACACGTGTGCTAATCTGCAGGCGGGTTGTTATCCCCAAGCAATCACTCTTCCTAGCACTATTAACTTTCTTATGATCCGATGCCCATTTTATTACGCAGAATAACAGGCAATACATATCTTGGGATTTATGCCACTTATAGACACTGCGGATATTTCTGTTGGTAACGAAAGCAACGAAGAGGTTTGAAAACTATTTGCGGTTTTCCTGAGATCTGTAACACAACTGCTCTGATCGTTAGATTGAGATATGTTTTATCTGACAGCACTGAAATCTTTAGGGGAGCAACTTTTCCCGTCCCTTCTGTAAGTTGATCTGTATTTAATGCCTCTGATACTGTGCACACAAAAGCATTAAGAACTAGAAACGTTTCTTTCTTTAAATCCCAAGTATCTTTTATAGAAGAGTTGCATTTCCTCCTTAGAGAATAGGAAAAGGTGTGTTTTTGTTTTTGTTTTTGTTTTTACTCAAATTTTTTGCAAAAAAGAAGGGAAGGTAGGGACAGAGTGACCCGTGTCCCTCCTCTTCCGTGTCTCAGATGCCCCCCCAGGGGAAAGAAAGTGTAACTGCCTCAAGGTCATAGAATCTAAACCCCTAGGGTGCATGGAATAAGCCACATAGGCAGTGAGCCCTTGGTTATCCTGGTCACTCGGCCATGGAGAAATAATCCCCGGTTTCAGGAAGGAACCGAGAACAAGGGCCGTGAGCGCCATCTGCTGGCGAGGCGCGCGGCGCCCTCTCCCGAGTTATCCGAGGAGCGCGCCTCCTGCCTCCTCCGCATGATGGATGTGACAGGGATTCTAGTACTTCCTCTCAGTAGCAATCACACGCTGGTGTTAAGCGCATCTAAACAAGATTAACACATGCGACAAAAAATGGGACCCATCTTCCTTCCTTCTCCAACAGACGAGGAAGGCTAAACTTAAAACACCACAGAATAACCATATCTGTTATCTCTACATCCTGAGCCAGGCATGGTCTGAAGCCTTTTACATCTACTAACTCATTAAAATGCTTCCAACAATCCTGCAGTCTTTCCCCTTTTCCTTCCACCCATCAAAACTAAAGCACTTTGCCTCCCCAGCGCCCCAACCAGATGAGTCAGAATTCCTTACAGCTTGGGGGTGCCGTGTGCCCCTCTGACTGGCGTGTGTCCCGCCTCCCCCTACAGATCAGCGCCCTCCAGAAAGGCTACAGCCAAGTGCTGTGCCAGACCCTGTCGGATCGGAACTTGGAAATCAAGTCCCTGAAGAACGAGGGCGAGAACTTGAAGCGGGACCACGCCGCCACGACAGGTGAGCTCCTCTGCTGTGGCGCCCGGGGGGGCTGCCCCCCACCTGCAACCCGTGACCCTGGCAGACATCACCAATCAACCGCACTCGATCCCTGAGCACCGACTTGGCAGCCCCCGATTCTCAGCAGCCCTTCGGGCAGCGCGGGAGAGTCAGTCCCCGGGAGGGGTTAATTTGCCGTTTTCGGGGCAAATGCTATCGCTCTTATTTATTTGTTTGTTTGTTTGTTTGTTTGTTTGTTTGTTTGTTTTGTACCGGGGATTGAGCCTAGAGGAAAACGCAATCTCTTAGCCAAGCCTGCTGAGCGCCGACCTAACGTGGGAGAGCACAGGAGGTCGGGTTCATGCAGAAGCAGGATGTGGAGGGAAGGAGGCCATGCTTTAAGGCATCCGGCCTCTTACCCAAGTCTCCCTGGTGCTCTGGGGCCCAGTGAACCGGGTTTGCTAATTGACCTGCAGAGACAGGTAGATGCTAAAGAACTAGGGTGAGGGGTAGGGGGAGCAACTTCTGGCCCACCCATGCCAAGCACCCAGTTACTCAGCCTGGACCCACACGTTCTCTGAGCACTTGCCAGGTCCCAGGCGCAGCCCTGGGTGTCCGGGGGAGGGCTCTGAGCAAGCTGGCTGTACCCACAGGCTCACATTTGGGAGAAGGCGACAGGCAAGTGAGCAGAGAGGGAAGCAAGCCTGTTTCAGAGAGAGAGATGTTTGTTGCAAAGAAAATATAACTGGACAGTATGGTGGTGAAGTGCTTCGGGAGTGATCTGAAAAGAGAATAGCTAGTGGACAGGCAAGAATGTGTCTCTGTAAAGGGGGGAGGAGCCCCCCAAGGAAGTGCCGTGCCAGGCAGTGAGCCCAAGTGCAAAGGCCCTGGGGTAGGAACCGCCATGCTGGAAGAGTTGCAGGCGGTGTGGCCGGAGCTGGTGAACGGGCTACAAGTGAGGTGGGGGAGAGAGGGTGACAGTGGCCGGTCACAGGAAGGCGCGTGGGCTTTGTTCTAAGCGTGGTGGGAAGCCATGGGGTTTTAAAGGCAGAGGATGGCTCATCTAGACACCTGAAGAGGGGAAAGAAGGAGGTGTGTCAGCAATTCTGAAAGGAAACTAGTAATCAGGCTTGAATAAAAAACATTTATTTGGGGTCCTTTAAAGGATGGCAATACTGGGAGACACGAGGTCCAGGAGGGGCCAGTGGCCAGGCTGGGGGCCCAGAAGCCTCTGAGTCACTGCCACTGAGCAGCGGCCTCGGGGGCAGGTGAGGGTCGGAGCTGGCTGTGTGGCCCAGCACACGGGTGCTCAGTTGAGGAGGCGCGGGGATCCTACTCTCAGTGTGGCTCCCCAGCCTCGCTTAGGGGCTCAGAACTCAAGCAGAGCCCTTCTGGGATCTCGTCCACGGGAGAGAGCGGGTGATGAGTCTGGGTTGGGTGTGTTGCCCTTAAAGAACCCGGGACACCGCAGGAGCCAGACACTCAGCTCACGGAGCCAGACACGAAGCTCGGTCTCTGTGACTCTGCTGTGCCCCAGGCTGGCCTCTCCCCCAACCTCGATCTGCAGCTTCCCCACCCAGGCCTCTGCCCCTAGCGTGGAATGTCCTTGGGTATTTGCTGGCTGCCTCCTGTGGGCAGGCTCTGCCCTCGGCACCAGGGACATGAGGAGGCCCTTGCTGGGTCCTGCCTGTCACGTGTCCGCTGTGCTGCAAGCCTGTCTCAGACACTGGCTCCTCTAATCAGGAATCCCGACAGGCCTGGGCTTGGGCGTGGTTTGGGATGGGCTACACCCTAGTTACTAAAAGCAGCGGTCCTTAGACCAGCAGCAGCAGTTTATCTGGTCCCAGGACAGACTTTGAGGCTCCACCCAGACCTTCCAATGAGAATGTGCATTTTCACCAGCTCCCTGGGTGTTTTGTGTGCACGCTCAGGTCTGAGAAGCACTAGGCTGGGTTATGCCGCAATAACAAACAGTCCCCAGGTCTCAATGGTTCACAACACACAGGCTCATTTCCCACTGCCTCTCTGGGCCGTCACAGGTCAGTAGGGGCTTCGCTTACGGTAATCCTGCAGGGACCAGGCTGACAGAGGCCAGCACAATGTGTCAAAAATCTCATCTTCCATGATAAGAGGGCAGATAGAGTGACAGATTTACTCTCCCTGAAACAACTAAAAACCAAGCCGGAACTATTATCTGAAACAGATAGGAAGGTTTGCTATGAATCTCACTATCACTTACAATTACGATTCACTAATAAAAAGAAAAGAAAGGAAGCCGGGCGTGGTAGTGCACACTTGTAATCTCAGTACTTGAGAGGCTGAGACAGGAGGATGGCAGGTTCGCAGCCAGCCTTAGCCACTTAGTGAGACCCTGTTTCTAAATAAGGAATAAAAAAAAAATAGGGCTGGGGGTGTAGCTCAGAGGGAGAATGCCCCTGGGTTCAATCCCCAGCACCACAAAAAAAAAAAAAAAAAAAAGAAAGGGGAAAAAGAAAACATATCTGAAACTATGGTTTTCATATATCAGACCCCAAGAAGCACATGCCAGCGATCCCGCAGGGAGGGGAGACAGCAAAACACGGCCTGCAGTGGCCCAGCCTGCTGCCCAGAGAGGGTGCAGGGTCCTGCTGGCATCTGTCAGAGCACAGTGGGAGAGGACCCAGGCACTGCCCCGTGGTCTCTCCAGCCCATGTGCCAGGCAGAATGGCAGGGAGGAGGGCTGCCCAGAGAGAACCCCAGATCTGCAGAGGGCCCCCCCCTGCATCTTCAGCTGAGTCAGGACCGATCGGCTCCTGCGTGGGGCCTGGGAAGGACCACCCAAAAGGGGCGCAGGGGGCAACTTTGAAGCTCACCTGGGCCCAAGGACAGCTCACGTTCCCAGCAACCAGGACAGAGGAATATGTGGGACCTCAGCCCGAGACTCACAAAGACGCCGCCCCTGTCACGAGGCCAGACTCGCTCTGCTCCCTCCTAACCAAGCTCCAGACCCCACGGGATCCTCCTGTTCCCAAGCAACTCAAGCTGCGTCCCGGCACAAAGTCCTGTGTGTGTGCATGCGTGTGTGTGTGTGTGTGTGTGTACGTGCATGCATGTGACACTAGGGACTGAACCCCAGGGCGTTCTACCCCAGAGCCACACTCCCAGCCTATCATTATTATTATCATTGTTATTATTATTATTATTAATATTATTTTGCTTTGAATCAGGGTCTCGCTAAGTTGCTGAAGCTGCCCTCGAACTTGTGATCCTCTCATCCAGCCTCCTGAGCACTGGGATTACAGGTGTGCATCACCACGCGCAGCCAGAGCTATCTTTAAAATGAAATTCTGAAGCCGGGCGTGGTGGCGCACGCTTGTAATCCCAGCATTCGGGAGGCTGAGACCGGAGGATCCGGGTTCCAGGCCAGCCTCAGCTACCTAGTGAGGCACTCTGCAACTTAGTGAGACTCGGTTTCAAAATAAAGAATAAAAAATAGGGCTGGGGGTATAGCTCGGAGGTAGAATGCCCCTGAGTTCAATTCCCAGTACCGCAATAAAAAAAAAAAAAAAATGAAATTCTGTCCACGTTGTCCCTTAGCACACAGACCTGCTCGATTGATGCCCCCCCAAAAAACCTGGGACAGATGTTCTTCCAAGAAAAGAACCGTCTGAGATAATCTGGGGCCACTGCATTTCGACACCCCCTCCCCGTTTTCCCTCGATCTGATAACATAATAGTGTATTCAGTATTAGTTTTATCTGGTCCAAAAGTTTAATGTCTAAAACGACAAACCTCACTGGTTTCTGGGGTTCGGGAATGTGGGGTGACTCGGCTCTGGCTCGGGCCTCACAGTGGCAAGTCCCAGTGTCTGCAGGAGCAGCTGGATCAGCCAGAGCCGGGGTCCCCTCCAGAAGGACCCGCACCTGGCTGCGGGCCTTTCCCCCCAGCCTGCTCCAGGGTCCTTGGGGACGTGGCACTTGGCTTTCCCCAAGCGAGTGACCAGACCACAAAGAGGAAGCCATGATGTCTTTCATGACCCATCCTGGGAAGTCACATGCCACCATTTCCACAATGTCACACTGGTCACAGGCAACTTTCCTGTCCAAGGACCCGAATCCTAGGAGGCAGGCATCACTGCAGCCATTCAGAGCTGACTGCTACAAAGCAGCTCAGGTGCCGCGTAACAAATACCACGTGGGCCACTCTGCCAAGCGGGTTAGACGTGTCACGTCATCTCATCTCACCTTCAGTAACTGTGGTGCAGTGGAAGGTGAAATCGCTGGTTCTAGACCACTGAGCCAGCTGGGCACGTTGGCCCGTGCCTGTCACTCTACTGATTTGGGAGGCTGAGGCAGGAGACCACAGGTTCGAGGTCAGTTTGGGAAGCTTAGCAAGATTCTGTTTCAAAAATAAAAAATAAAAAGGATTGGGGTGTAGCTCAGTAGGAGAGCCTCTGGGTTAAATCCCCAGGACTGAAAGAAAGAAAGAAAAAAAAGCACAGTTAATAAGTGGTGGAGACGGGTTTCAAATCAAACTTGGATGAGTGTGAGTCCATCTACCCCATCGGCAGCCTCCAACGCATGCCCTTCCACCCCAAGCCCATCTGCTGCCTCTCCAGGCCCCTGTCTCTGCCGGGCCTTTGCTCCCCAGACCCGCGGTGTGGCTTACGCCCGCAGTGCCCCCCCCCCCACGCCATTCCCACCCAGCCTCACACCCTGACTCCTCTGGATTCTCCCTGAGACCATCAACAATGTTGGTCTCAGCCCCGTTCCACTTTCTGGGATCCTCAGTGATGTCCCCTTCCTCGGTACCAGGGCCGGTGGCAGTGGTGACCGTAGTCTTCATCGCCTCTCTGATCTCTGAGTCTTCTTCTTTTTTTTTAAACAGAGATGGTGACATCTTTGCAAAAGGACATGCAAGCCAAGAATGAGCAAGTCCAACAGCTGAAAGAGGAGGTCAGTCAACTACAGAGTCAGAACAAAGAGAAAGAGCAGCTGCTGGAGGCGCTGGGCTCCCGGGTGAGTGGAGGCTGCGCCCGCTGCCTGTGGGACAAGCCGCAGCGCGGCCGCACGCGGCTCCTGGTGCTTGGAGCCTCGCTTTAAATTCCACTGCCACCTGTCACCGCGCCAGAGACCCAGGGCGGGAGGAGGTCCCTGCTGGGTGGGCCAAAGCTTGGGGTGGCCCCAGGAAAGACTCAAACAGGTGACAGTCTTTCTTTGTATCTTTTTGGTTTTTTTGGTACTGGGAATTGAACTCAGAGACATTCTATTTCTGAGCTACACCCCCCAGCCCTTTTTATTTATTTATTTAGTTTGTGGTGCTGGGGATTGAACCCAGGGGCATTCTACCTCTCAACTACAGCCCTGGCACTACTTTTTTTTTTTTTTTTAAACGGAGTCTTGCTAAGTTGCTAAGGCTAGCCTTGAACCTTCAGCCCTCCTGTCTCAGCCTCCAAGTCTTAGGATTACAGGCGTGTACCACTGCACCCAGCTTTCTGTAGGTTTTTAAAGAACAGTGTGCGTATGGCTCACAAGAATAAAGATGTGAATATTAACCCAGAAAACATTTTCCAGCGCCCATTAAAAAGTGTTTGTTTAACCCTGCAATGAACACACCAATTAGCTTGTATTTTCATGGTGAGAAAATACTAGATTTAATATTCAATATTTTTTGGAGCGGGGGGGGGGGGGATTGAACCCAGAGGCATTTCACCTTTGAACCTCTGATCTAGACCCCCAGGCCTTTTTTTTTTTTTTGCGGTACTGGGGATTGAACTCAGGGGCATTCTACCTCCAAGCTATACCCCCAGTCCTATTTTTTATTCTTTATTTTGAAACAGGGTCTCACTAAGTTGTGGAATGCCTCACTAAGTAGCTGAGGCTGGCCGCAAACCTGGATCCTCCTGTCTCAGCCTCCCAAATGCTGGGATTACAAGTGTGCGCCACCACTCCCGGCTTCCCAGGCCTTTTTATTTTTTTATTTTGAAAAAGGGTCTCACTAAATTGCTGAGGCTGGCCTCCAACCTTCAATCCTCTGGTCTCAGCCTCTCAAGTACTGGGATTACAGACATTTGCCACCACATCTGGCTCATAGTCAGTATTAAAGCAGCATAGAATCCACTGTGTACAAAGGACCAGAATGGACTTCCCTTTCGCCCCTGTCACCACCTGCAAAGGAGGATGTGGACAGCAAAGACATGCGTGGGCTCTCATTCCTCCCTTGGACTTTGTTAAGGTTGTGACGGCGCAGTGGGCTCTTTTCCTCAATCCAAATAAAATAAATTGAATCGGGAAATTAAAACTCATACATAGTTCATTACAAAGTCAGTAGGAAATAGAAAGGGAAGAGAAGAAAAGCAGCGTGCCTGGCAGACACACTGGAGAGCCCAGAAATGGAACTCTCCCCCCTCCCCGACCCCAGCCCCTTAGAAACAGATTTTGCATTGGTATGTTCTTATCAGCGTTATCAAGGCAACGGGCTAGTAACTGATTTCTTAGACAGATGGTGCCTTCTTATCTCCGGACAGTGCACTTCCTAAGTGCAGGGGTCAATAAGCTACCTTGCTTTTATCTCTGTTGTATTGGGCTGTATGGGTTGCCCTTCAACTGTGGGTGTTTTATAGTAACACATGGAGTTTACCTTTCTGGCTCCCAAAGAAGTAAACAGAGGCAGTAGTTGTGGCCAGGGCAGCTGTGTGTAATTTCTAAGAGCAAGGCTTAAGGCTTGCCATCTTTATGGCTCTAAAATGCACTGGGCAGAGGCACTGTGATCTTAGCGTAGAGCTAAGGCTTTTCTTTTTTCTTTTTCTTTTTTTTTTTCGGTACTGGGGATTAAACTCAGAGGCATTCTACCTCTGAGCTATACCCCCATCCCTATTTTTTATTCTTTATTTTGAAACCAAGTCTCACTAAGTTACGGAGGGCCTCACTAAGTAGCTGAGGCTGGCTGCGAACCCGGATCCTCCGGTCTCAGCCTCCCTAATGCTGGGATTACAAGCGTGCACCACTAAGGCTTTTCTAATTGTAAACATGAGGACAAAGGGCAGAGGGGAGGAGGGGCTCTGAGGAGAAAGGGACGAAGCAGCTGCCTCCCCCTCCCCGAGTGCCTGTGCAGCACCCAGACTCTGACTGCTTTCTACATTTTGGAAATTAATACCGGAGCAATTTTTCAATACCCGCACAGACTTTAGCACACATAAGGATTTCTCCAAGTGAAATGAGCCTGGTGCCTGGTGGGCATTTAAGAACCTTTCAATATGATTTTGCAAATTTTGCCCATACTGCTGACTTTAGAATCCAGGTCCTGCGAGGGCACGGTTTCTGTGTTTGTTGTCTCTTTTGAAAAGTCAAGGTAAAACCCGATAGCCCACGTCTCAGATGGCAAACACTTAGCTGCCTGATCAGCTAGTCCTGTCTGCAAGGGAGCCCAGGCAGGACCCGACCTCCAGGGTCAAGGACAGAGCAGCAGAGGCGGCATTCGATGCTTCTTATGGCGCCCAGGTTGGAGCTGCGGACAGGCAGAGCAGGAGTCTGCGGTGACATAGACAGACCAAGAGTCAGTTAGAGGGCTTGCTTTCATTGGAACTTGTGAGCCTCGGTTTCTCCACCAGAAGAATGGGGATAACAAACTCCTTTCAGAGAAGCCAGAGGCTGCTTTCAGCTGTGCGCATCCACCCCTGCACCTGGGCAGCCTGCCCCATCGAGCCCTCAGGAGCAGGTTGCCTTCCTGACTTAAAACATGATCTCATGATGTACTTTCACAAACATATCAAAGTCAATCACTAAACTGAACTTGAGAAGGAGAGAGGGGGAAGGAAGGGGGCGGGAACTGGGGAAGGGTTAAATGAGAGATGTGTGCATGTATGCCTCTGCCATCTTGTATCTCACAAAGATGTATGATTACAATGCACCAATAACAAAAAATAAAAATCAAAAGGTGATCTCTGTTTCATGGAGGAGGAGAAGGTGGGAGAGACATGGATCGTGGCAGAAGAAATAGGGAAGACGGGAGCAGTGGCGCAGGCTTGTAATCCCAGTACTTGGGAGTCTGAGACAGGAGAATCACAGGTTCGAGGCCAGCCTCAGCTACTTAGTGAGGCCCTCCGAAACTTAATGAGACCCTGTTTCAAAATTAAGAATAAAAAATAGGGTTGGGGGTGCAGCTCGGAGGTAGAATGCCCCTGGGTTCAATCCCCAGTACCAAAAAAAAAAAGAAAAGAAAAAGAAAGAAAGACTAATAGGGAAAAGCAGCACCTGTTTGGCTAGTCCGCCTCCTGAAATGTATTTGAATTAGTTTTGGCCCCATCTCCCCATTCAATGTTCACCTCTCGCCAGTGCTGCCGCTAGCACATGAGCTCCTCGTGACTAAGGGGTGTCATATGCTGTCTTGACCCTTTGAAATATCTATCTCTTTCTTTTTTTCAATGTGTGTTAATTGTAGAGAAAAAAAGTAGATAATACTGAAAAGCAAATTAATTAATTAAGTAATTAATTTTTGTGTGGTACTGGGGATTGAACCCAGGGACATTCTACCTCCGAGCTCCACCCCCAGCCTGATTTTTTTTTTTTTTTATTCTTTGTTTTGAAACAGAGTTTCATTAAGTTGCAGAGGGCCTCACAAATTGCTGAGGCTGGCCAGGAACCTGCAATCTTTCCGTCTCAGCCTCCCAAGTACTAGGATTATAGGTGTGCGCCATCACACCCAGCTCTGAGAAGCAAAACTAAGGAGCAAAGACAAGAAATACAACCCTTGAGGAATTAATATGAATATGTTAGTATATACTTGTCCAGTCTCATTCCTATATAGTCCCTAGAAATACATATATATTGAAGTTAGGTCAAACATGAATTTTTTTTTTTTTTTTTTTTTTTTTTTTGTGGTACCGGGAATTGAACTCAGGGGCATTCTACCTCCGAGCTATACCCCCAGCCCTATTTTTTATTCTTTATTTTGAAATCGAGTCTCACTAAGTTGCAGAGTGCCTCACTAGGTAGCTGAGGCTGGCCGCAAACCCGGATCCTCCGGTCTCAGCCTCCCGAATGCTGGGATTACAAGCGTGCGCCACCACGCCCGGCTCATACATGAATTTTTAAACTTTAAATATTTCCTGCTTTCCCCCATTTTATCTTTGGTCTTAAAAGCTGCACATGGTGTAATAGACCAGTCCCCTGTTATTGGAGACATGGCTGTTTGTTTGTTTTTTGAACTAGGGATTGAACTCAGGGACATTCTATCTTGACCCCCAGCCTTTTTTATTTTGAACCAAGGTCTTGCTAACTTGTTGAGGCTGGGATCACAAGTGTACGCCATCACGCCCTCCTCCTCCTCTTCCTCCTCCTCC